>JAOTOM010004616.1:127500-165000 GCA_034440615.1 Ashinkailepas kermadecensis | reverse complement strand
ACCCCTGATCGGCTGCGTGCCCTGCCCTGCTCTATGGGTATTGCCATAAATGTCTAGCCGTTGGATTCACAAGCACAATGGCACAGCGGCCCAGTGAGCGTCATGTCGGAGGCCCCGCGAGGCTGGTGCAGTGTCGATGGTACGTGTGTGGGTGTGTGTTCGTGTGCGTGCATTGTGAATTGGACACCACACACTCACACCTGTCGCCCCGTGACCGTCCAGATTCTACGCGGCGGAGATCGCGATAGGTCTATTCTTCCTGCACTCGCGCGGCATCATCTACAGGGACCTGAAGCTGGACAACGTCCTGCTGGACCAGGACGGTCATATCAAGGTGAGGCGAACGTCACATGGAAATGACATCGCGGTCACGCCAGGGTGCGGTAGAGATTATATAAAGGCGTGGTATATATACCACGCCTATATGCGACGTCAAATTGTGATGTGCATCATTGTGAGCTGAAGTTCACCTGAAAGCGAGAATCGTATCCCAGGTGGATATAAAAGAACTATGAACAACGGAACACTAACACTAACAGCAGGGTAAGTTACAGAACACCGACACCGGACTGAGCTACGGAACAGCAACACTAACACAAGGATGAGCTACGGAACATCAACACTAACACCGAAGTGACTACGGAACACCAGTACTAACCACACTGACTGGCACTGAAGCGGGTTACGGAACACCAGCACCAGCACGAAGGCGAATAGCGGAGCACCAGCACCAATGCCGACGTGGGCTGTGGAACATCAGCACTGGCACCAGGACCGGCAGCGGAATAGTAGTCCAAAAGTGAACTGCAGAATACCGATCGACCCAGGGAGCCGTAATGGCTCAGGGATGTCGCTTTGTCTGAGAACGGGAATGCTGCTGGTGTGGAACTCTGCTTTCCTTTCTCTGGGGATATTGACCATCTGTCATCCAATGGCCGCGAAATATCACCGATGCCGAGTAACTTTGGCGTTTGAGTGTGTCGTGTGGTGCTTGAGTGCTTCAGACACCCCGGCATGCATTAAATATTGAGCGCAACGATGGGATATCATACTGACCGCGACCCACATTCAGTATGAAGGTAGCTGTGGGCAGTGCAGAGCGTCCTGATGCCTCAGAGCGCGTGGTTCTGTACCAGAGCACCCAGAACCGTGGAACGTGGACGCCGTGCATCCGCTGCCGCCGGTCTGAACGTGTCGCCAATACGAAGCCGGACTCTGCGCGATCTGGTGCTTTCGCACACATCCGACAGTTTGTGTGCGAGAGCGACGCGCTGGGTTTCATTCCGGTCGAGTACGCTCGTGCTCTGTGCACGCCCTGAAGAGCTTTGTTGACATGACCTCGCCCTGGTCTGATGTCGCCCGATCTGACCAGGCTCGTACCTGACCTCTACATGTGCGACCTTACTAGAAAGGGTCAGAGTTTTGGGTGTGACTAGGCGGGCGACATACTGGAAGGAGACCGAGGTGTCCGACCCAGCCGGGCAGGACCGAGGTGTCCGACCCAGCCGGGCAGGACCGAGGTGTCCGACCTAGCCGGGCAGGACCGAGGTGTCCGACCCAGCCGGGCAGGACCGAGGTGTCCGACCTAGCCGGGCAGGACAGAGGTGTCCTGCCGGGTAGGACCGAGGTGTCCGACCTAGCCGGGCAGGACCGAGGTGTCCGACCCAGCCGGGCAGGACAGAGGTGTCCTGCCTGGTAGGACCGAGGTGTCCGACCTAGCCGGGCAGGACAGAGGTGTCCGACCCAGCCGAGCAGGATCGAGGTGTCCGACCGACTGGTCTCGCTCCCCGCCCGTGAAGCTAAATCGCGTGACGATTGTAAACGGGTGACCTGTGTGCACGCACGACCGAATCTTTCTGATGGTGATCTCGTTTGTCGCAGCTCGGTCGCTATTCTCGCTACTCACCGAGCGTGCTGCTGTGTAGCAGAGTACTACCAGGGGACGCTGGCGAGCTCGGTCGCTATTCTCGCTACTCACCACACGTGCTGTCGTGTCACAGGCCACCAGGGCGACACTAGCGAGCACGCTGGAACCACCTGCTCCTCATCTGTACAGGTGTCGTGGAGCACTCGTAGTCTCCTACTGGAACCACTCTCCCACTGGAACCACTCTCCCACTGGAACCACTCTCCCACTGGAACCACTCTCCCACTGGAACCACTCTCCCACTGGAACCACTCTCCCACGGTCGTCATCTCCCCTCGGATACGAGCTAATGAAGCACAAAGTTTGATCGGACTACTTCTCGCTGTGGTGGGTTTATCGAGGAGGATTCGACACTGGGCAGGGCTTGCTGCGCGGCCCCTGGCCCTACCACCAGCTCTGGATCTTCCAGTTCAACAGGATAATTTGCGCCGACAGCTTGACGTGCCACCAATGCACCAACACCTCATCCGCACGGTTGTCGCGTCAACGGTGCTGTCGGCCCAGTTGTCAGCTGACCCTCCCAGGCGATGGTTCAATGCCAGCGCGCGTAGCGACTCGAAACGCGACTTGCCAGAACGGGGAGCCCGATGCGGGCCGGCGCGCCAGCCAACTGAGTCACCGCGGCGACTGCTGCGGACAGGTTTGATCGCACTTAGTCCCAGCACCTGCCGTGCCTTAATGTTCAGAGCTTGAGAGGATAATTATGTGCTCTGCAACACTGAGCGGACGAGTTGTCGCAAAGGGTCAGCAACTCACTAACTCAGTGTAGTGCGCGTGTTCTTCACAGCAGTCGCGTCTTGTGTTGTGGTGTGCAGCAGACTCGGACCAACCGCTGAGGCGCATACTGTGGCGGCATGGCGGTATCATTCGCCGCGCAAAATTAGTCTCTCAGCGTCGGTGATCATGTGCCATCTGTTCCAGTTATGGTTGGCTGTTCACGACATGTTACACTAATGAGGTGTTGTATTGTCCGTGTTGGAGGCTGTCACACTCACCAACGCAGCCGTCGAGCGCGAACAGTTCGCGTCGTTGCAGTAGATAATTGATGAAAGTAGTGTGTCATTCATGTAGGGGGCTGGAAAGCATTGTTGTTTGCGTTGTTAGTGGTCTGTTGCAGCTGTGCATTACGTGTAGGTTGATTTTAACATCCACCTGCTGTGCTCTGTATGGCCTCATTTTCCCTGAACTCGGCAGAGCGACGGGACTCCTCCACATACATATTTTGAGCACGTACCGCGCCGTGGCTGCGCCAAGTTGTCCATATTTTAGACTTACACCATGCTTGGGTGTGGATGGAGGTCTCCGCAGTTGCTATGCGAACCTTTGCACCTGTTCAGGTCATTTGTAAACGCTCTCGCGGAAGCGACGTGGTATGCAATCCAATTTCGGCACAGCAGCAGTAAAGTGAAAATGGAAATGAAACCATTCCGCTGAACAACAGCACGGACGCATTCTACGCAACAGCAGCGCAGACACATTCCACGAGATAACATAGCGGACACATTCTGCAGGACAACAGAACTGACACAGTCCTCGGGACAACAGAGCGGACATATCTCGCGGAACAACAGAGCGGACACGGTCCACGGAACAACAAAGCGGATACGTTCCACGAGACAACAGAGCGGACACATTTCACGAGACAATAGAGCGAACACACGACATTTCACGAGACAATAGAGCGAACACACGACATTTCACGAGACAATAGAGCGAACGCACGACATTTCACGAGACAATAGAGCGAACGCACAACATTTCACGAGACAATAGAGCGAACACACGACATTTCACGAGACAATAGAGCGAACGCACAACATTTCACGAGACAATAGAGCGAACACACGACATTTCACGAGACAATAGAGTGAACGCACGACATTTCACGAGACAATGAGCGAACGCACGACATTTCACGAGACAATAGAGCGAACACACGACATTTCACGAGACAATAGAGCGAACGCACGACATTTCACGAGACAATAGAGCGAACACACGACATTTCACGAGACAATAGAGCGAACGCACGACATTTCACGAGACAATAGAGCGAACGCACGACATTTCAACATCACGACAGTATTAGCAGTCGTATATGTTTGCATGCATTTGCCGCTGGCGTTCCGGTTGGCCGACCAGTGTATGTACATATTGCACTTAGGAGTGGTGTAGCCTGGGGGAGTTGTTGATCTACACTCGCTCGCTCGCACTCGCACATTTCTCTTCATTGTGTTGTTTTCCCTGTGCTCTTGACCGGGAGGTGCTCATTCGTGACAGCAATTAGCCTTCCCCGCTTCCGGTGGAATTTAATATTGCGCCACCTAGTGCATGGTGCCTGACGAGCGTATGCGCCAGGAATAAATGTGCGACTTCGGGGCCATCTTGAGGCATGACGCGTCTTTTTGTGACGTCGAAACTACTCTGTGACGTCAGAGGCTCCTCCGTGCCATGCACATGTCTAGTGAGAGCACAAGAGCGTCTGCGACGGCGTGTGTTGGGACTTGGAACGTCACAAGCGTGCTCACGGATGGAAACTCGTTGTCCGCGTGCCGCTCCTTGCTCATAAAGACATAAAAGACATAAAAGATCTGTGCAACTATGAGCCACAAGGGCCCTTCTTGGTTGCACTTTGTACACTGAACCAGTTGCCCACCAAATCTGTCAATCAACCCTCCCTGGAATACAGAAAAACAAGCCCCCCTATTCTTATAATGATTGTCTATGCCATTTTTAAAGATGTTCAGTGTGTTGCTACTGACAATTGTTCCTGGCAGCTGGTTCCAGTATTCTACTACCCTGTTGGTGAAGAAAGACTGTCTTAACCTTGTCCTGCTGTGATTAACTTTAATTTTGAATTGATGACCTCTAATTGCATCATTTCTGTTAAATTCAAACATTTCCCCGAGATATCCCTGTTCCTGACCATGAACAAATTTAAAAACCTCGATGAGATCTCCTCTCAGCCTTCTATATCTAAGTGAAAACATATTCAATTTCTTCAATCTTTCCTCATATGCCAGGTTGCCTGTACCATTAACCATTTTTGTTGCCCTCTTTTGTACTCTCTCTCTAAAAGCCAACAATCTTTCTCATAACTAGGGGACCAAGCTTGGACACAGTATTCCAAATGTGGCCCGACAAATGCACAGTAAAGCTTCCTGATGACCTCCTCACTTTTGTATGACACATTCCTCTGTATCACCCCAAGCATTCTTAGTGCCTTCTTCCTGGCTTCATTGGTCTGTTCTGATGCCCCCAATTTTGTGTTCAAAATAACACCTAAGTCCTTCTCCTGCTGAGTCACAGATAGTACTTGGCCATCCATCAAGTATGGCGCCTTCATATGCTGCCTACCTACATGCATGACTTTGTACTTATCAAAATTAAACTTCATTTGCCATTTTTCGGACCACTTCACAAGCTCGTCTAAGTCGTTCTGCAGCAAAACCTGCTCATTGTGCCCTGTTATTGCCCTAAAGATCTTCAAATCATCCGCAAATTTCAAAACCTTACTGCTTAGGCCACATTCAATGCTATTCACAAATATAATGAACAACAGTGGCCCCAGTACCGACCCCTGAGGGACTCCACTAAGAACATTTTGCCATGATGACTTTGTATCATTAAGCATCACTCTCTGCTGTCTATCTGAAAGCCACAACTCAATCCATTGTAGGATGCTGCCTGCAATGCCATGGACCTGAAGCTGCATCATTAACCGTGTATGGGGTACCTTGTCAAAGGCCTTACTAAAGTCAAGATATGCTACATCAACCTGATTTCCCTGATCAAATTGTTCTGTAGCAAAATTTAAAAAGTCCAAGAGATTTGTGAGACTCGATCTCCCTTTTCTAAACCCATGTTGAGTATCTTGAATCAATCTGTTTCCTTCCAGAAAACTAACCTATTCTATCTTTGATAATTGATTCGAGTACCTTGCAGACTAGGGATGTGAGGCTTACTGGCCTATAATTTTCAACTTTCCCTCTTTCTCCTTTCTTGAAAATAGGAACTACATTTGCCCTTTTCCAATCTGTTGGAATTTCATTTTGTGAAACTGATCTACAAAATATTATACTAAGTGGAATTGCCAGTTCCTTTTCAGCTTCCCGCAATACCCTAGCATAAATTCCATCAGGTCCTGCTGCCTTGTTTGGCTTTATTTTTCTGATATAATTGAAAACAACATCACTATCAATGAAATCAACATTGTGTATCTGATCACCTGTCACTGAACTGTGGTTCACGGTTGGCAAATTTGTCACATCCTCCACTGTAAACACTGGTTTAAACTGCTTGCTCAGCTCCCCAACCATCTCACCATCCTCACTCAATATAGTCCCATTTACTACCAGTGGACCAATTGTGCTTGAAACTTTACTTAGCTTGTAGAAACTAAAGAACTTTTTACTGTCCCTATTACAGTTCCTAGCCCGCAAATGATCAATTCTGGTCGAAGCGCCCTAAAGCCCAAATAACAGTTCCTAGCCAAATCCAATTCTTTTGCCCGCCTTGCTGCTCTGGTTTTCTGCTTCACAGCATCTCTAGCTTTTTGATACAACCTTATATTTACTATATTTGAAGCTTCCTTAAATACTCTAAATGCATCTTTCTTAGCCTTAATTGCTTTTGTCAAATCTGGTGTAAGCCATTCTGGCTTTCCTACTCTTCTTTTGTGCCTTTGCTTTTGGGGGACATGTCTAATCTGAATTTCCCTCAAGTATGATTTAAACTTTTCCCACATTTCACAGGCATTTAAATCGGAGAATTCTTCTTCCCATTTTATGGCACTTAAAGCCGCTCTCATGCAGTCAAAGTCTGCCCTGTTAAAATTGGAATCTTTGCCAAGTTATCCTTGATTGTCCCTGCTATTTGTACCTTAAATCTCACTATGTTATGGTCACTTCTTCCCAGAGTTTCTCCTACAGTCAAGTCTTGAACTAAATCACTTAAATCTGAGAAGACAAGGTCCAAGAATGAGCCCTGCCTGGTTGGTTCCATTACAAACTGGTGTAAGAACAAGTCCTCTTCAAGGCATTTCCTAAACAGTTTACATGATGGGGAGCCAACACCAACATTTTCATATCCTTTTAGATTAAAGTCACCAAGAATAAGGCATTTCCTCTGAAAGTTTCTACTGACTTCCTCACAAATCACCTTATCGAGCTCCAGTTGCTGAGAACGTGGCAAGGTTCCTGATCGATACAAAGCTCCAATCCTCAGTTTATTGCAGTTGCCTCTTCCCACAGCAACATCAAGCCAAATGGACTCCACAGACACATTTTTTACCCCATCTGCTACTTTCTGAGAACTGTATAAGCTATTCACATAGAGCATTACACCACCCCCTTTCACTGCTGGACCCCTATTGCATGAAAACATATTGTATCCCTGGATCTCATAGTCCTGCAAGTTATCCCCAAAATATCCCTCACTGACCCATGCCTCAGTAATGCAAACAAAATCTGGTTTCTCCTGAGCAACATAACACTTGAACTCATCAAATTTGGATCGAATGCTCTGAGCATTAAGCATCATACACTTAACAAAAGTTCCATAACCCTCTTTGGCTTTTTCATGTTGAGTAGCTCTATCATCTCTGGATGAGCTACCACTCTGCCCCTTGATCTACTGCTACCCCTATTTGCTGACTGTGAGGTGTTTGCAAGACTTCTCTCTCTTTCAGCTACATCCCCCCATGACCTGCCTAGTTTCCCTGTTTCCTAATGAGAGCCTCCTCATACCTATTGCTGAGCAATTCAACTCCTCTCTTGCTCAAATGTAACCCATCTAATGCAAACATTTCAGTTCTCCCCCAGAAATCCCCCCACAAATCCAAGAACCCCACCCCAAGTTCCTTACAAATATTGGCCACCCTGGTATTCAGCCCAATGGCCCTCGAGTACCACTCTATGCTTGCGTTAACCATAGGGAGGATGGATGTTACCATTCCTCGTTTCCTACTCACAGCTAACCTACCTATCAAAACCCTATACTCTTGTATTGTTTCCTCTGTTTCTGCTTTTCCTACATCATTTACACCAACTTGCACAATTACTGTTGTGCTCTCTCCACTACCCTTCATCGCTCCTTCTATCCTATCACCAACATCCTTTACCTGGGCCCCTGGGTAGCAAACACGAGTCCGTTTGTTGGGGTTCCTGCTACAAAAAGTACGGTCCATGTACCTCACTCTTGAGTCCCCTATAACTAAAACTTCCCCCTCTCTATCATCAGCTGCCTGGTCGTTCCTACCTTCCTCCTTAGCAGCATTACTATCTCTCTCTTGCAGTACCTCAAATGTATTATTAGTTTCAATGCCTTTGTCAATTTTCCTTAAAGCTAGTCTCGTACTCTGGCGTCTAGCTACTTTCCACTCTCTACTATCATGGTCCATACTATCTCCACCCCTATCACTCCTAGACTCCTGCACCTGGCTTGCCTGGCTGACATTTCCTATGGTGGGCCCTGCCACCAAACACTTCAGACGCTCCACCTCCCTTGCTAACATATCTACTTTCTTACTCAAGTCCCCAATGACTACCATACACTTACACTTCCCACAGTCACCTTGCATTTTTTTATTTATTTATTTAAATAAAGTTATCCCAACTCTCACCAACTACAAACTCCAACTAAACCAAACTAAAATAAAAAAAAGCCTAGATACCTTTGCAATTACACCAGTATACTGAAAATAAACCTAGTGGTAATTTAAGCTCACTATTTTAGTCCTAAGCTCTATCTTAAACTTAAACACCAAAAAGACACTGACTTATTCCTCTACACTACAGAAACCTAAGCCACGAGATCGCGCCACCCGTCTACAAAGCGTTCACGTGGCTGATCGATAATTCTAGAAGCTACCTAGTGTAATTTAAGCTCACTATTTTAATCTTAAGGTCTATCTTAAACTTAAACACCAAGCGGACGCAGACTTATTCCTCTATGCTAACAGAAACCTAAGCCACGTGGCCGCTCCACCCGTCTACAAAGCGTCCACGTGGCCGATCGATAATTCTAGAAGCTAAAAATCTGCTTGTTAAAAAGAAACTTATGAGATAAAACTATGCAAATATATGCACAGTAGTAATTGCTAAATACCTACCACCAGCTGCAAACTCCAACTAAACCAAACTAAACACTAATATAATCAAAAACCTAGATACCTATACAATAACACCAGGACAAGAAGATATACCTAGTGGAATTTAAGCAGCCTATTTTAGTCTTCAACTCTATTTTAAACTTAACCACCAAAAAAACAAACTTATTCCTCTGCACTACAGAAACCTAAGCCACGAGGCCTCGCCACCCATCTACAAAGCGTCCACGTATCCGATGGATAATTCTAGAAGCAACCTAGTGTAAGTTAAGCTCACTATTTTAATCTTCAACTAAAACACCAAGCAGACACAAACGTATTCCTCTATGCTAACAGAAACCTAAGCCACGTGGCCGCTCTACCCGTCTACAAACGTACACGTGGCCGATCGATAATTCTAGAAGCTTCGAATACCTAGGATAAGTCTAATATACTAAATTTAAACAATATAACCGCTCCTTCTTAATCTAGGCCTACAATAGAACAAATCCTCCCTCCACTAACCACCTGTGCCCAATCTTTTACTCACGGTTTTTACTCATAAGGTCCTACGGTTTTTCCCCAATCTTTTACTCATAAGGTCCTATTGCAAAGTCTGCAGAGCGAACATGAAGCTTTCCACGTTTGTGTGTTGTGTGTGTGTTCTTGAAATGCTACGGTAAAACACCTCCACCGCCGTACTCCCTCCCCCTCCCACCCCCTTCCCACCCCCTGCCACCCCATTCCCACCCGAACCCCATGCTCCTGCACCGGCCGGGCAGCACCACGCCAACCGTGCAACCCTTCTTCAAGCTTCACTCCGTGCCTGCTGCATCGCCACTTCATCTTCGGTATCTACAAATATCGCTTCGAGTGCTCTTCTTCCCGCCAGTCTCCTCTTCAAGTGCGCCCTGACGCTTCTGCACTTCACCGTCTGCCCTTCTCTTCACGTCGTCACCTGTCCACAAACACACACCATCTCAACACGAACCACATCAACTCGGACGGCCGTCTCTCACCCGAGACACAGCCGATGTCGCCACCCGGTGGCGGGCCGGCCAAGCCCGTCTCCGCCGCTCAGCCGACCTGAACATGCACCAGATCGGTGCCACACCACCTGGCCTGCACTGGCGTATTGACCAGATCTAGCCAGCTGACCGCCGCCGCTGTGCCGTATTGACCAGCGTCGTGACAGACGTGTCAAATGATTCGTCTCGCTCGTTTCGTTATTTCCGCGCGGAGGACTGGCCGTCGAACACTGTCTGCGGCATGTGTCAAACGTGCCACTCGCACTGACGGCCGGTTCGCTCAACCCCCCCCAGTGTGCCGTGTCTACTGGCCGCTAACGTTCGGTGTGTACTTCAGTGGGGGTGGGTGATGTGGTCACCCAACCGCTATCTATAGGAAGCGGTCGAGTATGCTGGAGCGGGTGATGTGTATCTGTCGGTGGCAGTGTTCGCCTGATCTGTCCACGGTCGCGACTGTCAGACTCGCCATTCACTCTGCAATATATTGCTTCAGAGTCGGCCGCCGCTCAGCAGTGGTGGGCAATGTTCAGTGTCCGGCGGTTGTGCGCACGGTTGGTTCAGTTGGCTGGGCACTGGCCCTTGTAAGCCGGTCACTGCACGCGCTCACATTTAGCCTCCAGCTGGGGGAGGGTCAGCTCAGCTGATGCGGGCCGGGCCACGGCAACGGGCCGGCTCTGTCACAGCGTCAGCGGCGCTCAATTTCCCTGTGAAGGTATCCGGCTGGCATTTGAGCGGGCCGATCTTGAGGCGGATTCAACGCCCACACGACGATCTGACGTCGATGTGTTGGCCGGCACTGTGGTGCCACCCGGTCGCAGGGTCAGGCTGTGTTTACCGCACGATAAGGCTGTGTCATCGCACAATTGAGGCTATGTTTATCCCAGGATAAGGCTGTGTTTATCGCACGATAAGGCTGTGTTATCGCACAATTAAGGCTGTGTTTATTGCACGATAAGGCTGTGTTAATTTCAATAAGCTTTTTCGTACGACAAGGTGTGTTTTCGCACAATTAATGCTGTGTTTGGCACAATTGCCACGATAAGGCTGTGTTGTCGCACAATTAAGGCTGTGTTTATTGCACGATAAGGCTGTGTTGTCGCACAATTAAGGCTGTGTTTATCGCACGATTAGGCTGTGTTGTCGCACAATTAAGGCTGTGTTTATTCCAGGTTAAGGCTGTGTTATCGCACGATAAGGCTGTGTTTATCGTACGACAAGGCTGTGTTTTCGCACAATTAAGCCTGTGTCTATTGCACAATGAGGCTATGTTTGGTCCAAGACAAGGCTGTGCTTAGCGCACGATAAGGCTGTGCTTCTCGCACGACACAGCCGTGTTTATCGCAAGACAAGGCTGAGTTCAGCGTCCCGCACCCTCTCGATGCATACACACGCACACTCGCACATCCACGCACACACGTGACCTCGTGCTACAACACTACACACATCCCGTCGTCCCGTCGTCCCGTCGTATGAAGCGGTGTGTGCCGACGCATTGACCATATCGCCATCGGATCTGTTGACTCGTGCGTCGCTTGGGCAGATCGCTGACTTCGGCATGTGCAAGGAGGGGATCACAGACAGCAAGACGACAAAAACCTTCTGCGGTACGCCTGACTACATTGCTCCGGAGGTGAGTGCGCGGCCGTCGTCGCCGCCTCTGGCTGCCTGTCGCTCGTGTTGGAAGGTGAGCTGTCGGTGTCCACACTGCTTACACTTGTGGAGACGGTGGTGTCCACATTGCTTACACTTGTGGAGCTGTCGGTGTCCACATTGCTTACACTTGTGGAGCAGGCGGTGTCCACACTACTTACACTTGTGGAGCCGGGGGTGTCCACACTACTTACACTTGTGGAGACGGCGGTGTCCACACTACTTACACTTGTAGAGCCGGCGGTGTCCACAGCCAGTGCTCAGCTGGACTGTGTCTGCCGTTCCGTGTCACGTACATGTCCAGCTGATGAAACTTCTACGCTTCTGTTCAACGTTTTCAGTAACATACCTGATGTATGTACACGTGAATGAATAGATACGCAAGGCGATGTACAGGTGTGTTAATTTTTAAAGGATATTTTTAATTATTAAAGTGATATAAATCAGTTGAAAGCGTCAGTGTTACATTGCAATACTTTGCATTCAATAACATACAATGGGAGCACTATGGACCTGCTCCTGCGGCCGACTTCTTGTGATTGCAACAATACGCACACCTTGCAAACTGACCACCTGTCGAACGACGTGAGGAGGGCCCTGCTCGCCACGTGTCTGTCATTCACTGCCAAACATCCCCAAACAGCGAAAAACACGATCACCAAAAGAGCGCCTTGCAGCACGCCGCGCCGCACTCGGCGCGCGTGCGGCGGCCGACTTTGCACACTGAGTGGCGTGCGAGTGGAGCGCGTCGGCGTGCCGGCCATTGCTGGTCACGTCTCGCGGCGGACGTCCCCCGAGGCGACGCCGGCGGACGCCGCATACTGAGCGCCGGCCGCTGACGCCGGCCGCCGTGAGACGCCATTAAACGGCCGGCGCGCCGCCGGTGCGTGCGGCCGCCACCGCCGCCGGGAAGCAGTGTCGCCGCCCGAGGCGACGTGGGTCTGTGCGGCCGGGTGGCATCCTTCGCCGGGGCGGCGTTCACGGCGACAGCTAGAGAAGGCTAGCGCACTAGGCCCTGTTTTGGTTTTGGCAAGGACAGTGGCAAAGACACTAGTTTTGGCAAGGACAGTGAATTTGTCCGGAGCCATTGCAGTAGCTTGAACCGGACCAAACCGGCTGGCCGTGTTCTGGTAGGTGGCGGATTTTGCCCCCCCCCTGTAGCTTTTGTCTGTCATTCCATAACTGTTTCTGATAAGAGTGTAAAATTCGGTGACTTTTTATATCGTGATTTTTCTCGACTTGGTACCACAAATTCAATTTCGTAACTATATCAGAGGCGGCTCCAGGAGCGAATAGTTGGAGGCACCTCGCACAGATTTAGCGAAAACTTAGAAGCAGCACGTGCATCTGAATATGTTTCACCGTTTTGCTGGAGGAAAGAATTGGCGACAACTGACCGGGTTTCTCAAAGCGGTGTCATTCACGTAGCCATCGGAAAGTTGGGAGAGTGAGGTGAATTTAACGCACACGGTAATAGTGCATCACAAGCCGTGGCGGAGGCAGAAGGTTTTCCCAATGGCGGAGCCAGGAGGTGACGAGGAGTATTCAGGACATGCCTTGTTCAAACCACCACAAGCAATGGCGCGGCGAGATTGACTCTACGCCCATGGTGGAGGAAGGTCCGGGAGAGGTGAATTCAGGACAGACGATTATAATCAGTCACACGCAGTAGCGGAGCCAGGGGATTTTCCCAATGGCGAATAACTGTGGTCGTCTTCCCATACAATCATCCCTGGTCGATTTTCCTCGTAACGTTTGCGGGCAAAACGCGCACGGTAAGTATTGATATGTAAGGATGACAAATAGTAGTTATTTGTAACACTGACTGCGAAGAAAAACCAGCCACGAAGAACAAAGATACCCTCCTTAGATTTTTGGCCAAGGAATTGGTCGTTTTACATGTGCATATATGGACATAAAATGATACTTTGGACCATTAAGGATGATTTCTACCCAACCATGCACAATTTTATCGGCGTAAAATGCAAACACATTCAGGAATGGTTTCGGTCAACTTTCCCATCTTTTGCCTCCTGACTTCGCCATTGGGAAATGCTGTGATATTGTGACCTTCTAAAGGTGGAGCTTAGACCAGAAGAATTCCTTTGAGCTATTCAGTTTTGAAATAGGCCCGGAAGATTTCTTAGCAGGGCGGAATCTACCCTCCCACACCACAGATTCAGGTATAAAGGAGCCCTTCCTTGATAGGCGTTACGCAGGCCTTGCCGGGAGGGTCTATAATGCCCACTTTTTTTCCCGATGGACGATCTCAGCAATTACGAAGCGAATGGGGATGAAAGGTACAGTAATCGATGCCTTTTAATTAATGTAGTGGTTTTGACCTACAACCGTAATGAATATTTTCTTTTAAATGTCTTTAAATCGCCCCCAAATGGCGTTGAAACGCTATAATCACAACAATAGAAAATGCCCGGTGGACGATATCAGTAACTACTCCACCGATTTTCGTGAAAATGGCTCTAAAATAAACTTCGGCATCGATTTAGGGCCAGTTGAGTCATTGCCATCCGATATAAATAGGTAGAAAGGCACGAAATGAGGGATTGAAATTCGAGATTTGCCCGATAGACGATCTACGAAAGTAATTTACAGAATTGCGCCAAACACACACTGATCAATGTCTTTTCATCGTATTAGATCAGTTAAGGCAGTTAAGAGAAGATTTAACATATGAAAGGTGGAAATTCATCATATCACAATTAAACTAGAGATAGGTTCAAGGTAGAGATGGGTCAACACAACAAATCCATCACCCACCTCTAATTGACTTGCGATGTAACCCATCTCTAGTTGAATTGTGATATGATGAATTTCTATATTTCATATGTTAATTTTTCTCTTCACTGCCTCAACTGATCTAATACGGTGAAAAGACATTGATCAGTGTGTGTTTGGCGCAATTCTGTAAATTACTTTCGTAGATCGTCCATCGGGCAAATCTAGAATTTCAATCCCTCATTTCGTGAATTTCTACCTATTTATATCGGATAGAAATGTCTCAAATAGCCCCAAATCGATGTCGAAGTTTATTTTAGAGCCATTTTTCACGAAAATCGGTATAGTAGTTACTGAGATCGTCCATCGGGAATTTTCTATTGTTGTGATTACAGCGTTTCAACGTCATTTGGGGGCGATTTAAAGACATTTAAAGGAAAATATTAAGTACGGTTGTAAGTCAAAACCAATACATTAATTTAAATTAAATTAAAATAAAAAATTTAAATTAAAAAAAACATCTATTACTGCAACTTTCATCGACATCCACTTCGTAATGACTGAGATCGTCCATCAGGCAAAAACGTGGGCATTTTAGACCCTCCCGGCCTTGCCTGGATAAAGCTCACGAAGCATATAATTGTTTTTATAAGCTAAAAATATTTGTTGCTTATTGAATGTGAGCATTTGTTATGAATTGCATTCATCTACTAGTTTGTGTTGCTTTTTGTCAGTTTGCGAAAGCTGTGTTGTGTTGCACTTTTACTTTGTCAGTGAAATTATATGGTCTTATTTTGTTCACATATTATGGCATGCTTTAGGCATTCTTGGCTTGGTAACGCACTTCATTGAAATGGGAGTCCACCAATTTTTAATGGCGAAGTTGGTAAGAGCATGATCAAGGTGTTGTTATTGTGCTCGGTTAAAACCATGGTTTAACCGGTTTTAACCACCGGATGGAAAAAGAGCCTGCCATTCGTGGATATTCTTTGCCCGGGGGGTTCGTGTTGTCAGAACAACGTCCGTTGTTTTGATGACTCCTGTTGCCTTGGTAGTTCATGTTACCATGGTAGCATCCGTTAGCTGATCGTGTCCGTTGCCGTGGTGATTCACGCTGTCATGACACCATCCGCTGCCGTGGTGATTCACGCTCTCATAACACTATCCGTTGCCATGGTGATTCGCGCAGTCATGACGCCATCCGTTGCCGTTGTGATTCAAGCTGTCATTACATCATCCGTTGCCGTGGTGATTCAAGCTGTCATGACACCATCCACTATCGTGGTGATTCAAGCTGTCATTACATCATCCGTTGCCATGGTTATTCAAGATGTCATGACACCATCCACTATCGTGGGTATTCACACTGTCACGACACCATCCGTTGCCGTGGTGCTGTCGGCTGTGTCTCCATGGTGGCGTCGGTTGTCATGGTGATTTGTGCCGAACTGGTGCCGTCTCGTCACCATGGTGATCAACTGTCAGTTGCCGGCGACATAGATGCCGTCATGGTCTAACGGCCAAGCCAAACGTCAACATTGACAGATCTGTCAATGTTGGCGACTGGCTCGACCGTTAGACCATCACCAGTGCAGTGAGGCGTGGGCTCGCTCAGTTGGGAGTGCTTGTGCGCTGGATGGAGGCGGCCGCAGCGGCAATCTATCGGCTAGGCTTCCGGCTGTCAGGCCGGCTTGGTGACGTCAGTCGGCGTAAGTTGATTGGTTCCGGCGCGGCCGGCCGTTCTGACGTCACGCGTCGTGCGCCGCTGCCTGCGGCCCGGGTCGGAGCCGTCGGCATGCTAGGTCAGCTGGCTTACAAGACGTAGGTCTGCCAGAGCTGGCACACCTCACAGCTCTCACACGTCACACCCTGTGGCATTCTGAGCGGACGCTGACTGAGGAGCGTATCTTTTTTTTGTTGTTGTCTCGGGACATCACAAATTCGTTATGTAGCGCCGCGCTCAGTCCCGTTCCCGTCCCAATGATCTGATGTCAAATTCCCCAGTTACAGCCAATCGTGAAGGATCTATTTTCAGATAAGAGTTGACTGTTGGACCGACCAACTTTGTACTAATACAACGAAGAATGGCTCTTAGATGCTCCTGGGTTTTAGACATTGCGTGTAAAGAAAGCATACGACCTTCAATATACCAGGAGGTGCTGAGTTGACATCAAAAGTAACGTTAAGGATTATACTTTATTACTCAACGTTTCGGCCAGGGGCCATTGTCAGGAGTCAATGGTCCCTGGCCGAAACGTTGAGTAATAAAGTATAATCCTTAACGTTACTTTTGATGTCAACTTTGTACTACCTTGATCCCGAAACTGTGTTGTGGTCTAGTTTTGGACAGTCGAGTCACGTATGTTTGTTTTCAGACGCGTTTGTCTTGCGTGACCTCGGGCAGCTGGGTATGGACTGGTTTCATTCAGCGTTAGTGCCGATTACTTACAATGGGCTGGGAGCAGCGTGCAGCCAAGGTCAGCCAGCAGCATGCTACATACACGCAACTAGATGCTGGATATCAGTTTAGCATTGAGCGGGCGGATAACCCAACATTGATGACAACATGGCACAATTCTTGGCGGGATGCCAGGAGACTGGAGCGGCAAAGACGACCACTTAGCTCGCGGAGGCCGGAAGCGCATCCTAATCCTCCCCACGTGTACATGTCTGGCGCCGCGTACGGGGCACATCACAGTGGCAACAGCACCGGGACGCCTTGTGACACTGACTGCTGTTCCTCTCAGATCATCTTGTACCAGCCGTACGGCAAGTCCGTCGACTGGTGGGCGTACGGCGTGCTGCTGTACGAGATGCTGGTCGGCCAGCCGCCCTTCGACGGCGAAGACGAGGAGGAGCTATTCGCCGCGATCAAGGATCACAGCGTCTCTTACCCGAAGTGCATCAGCAAGGAGGCCAAGGAGCTCTGTAAAAGCGTAAGTGTCCGCTCGCGCGTTGTTGGAAGACCTTGCCTACGGATGGCTGGACATAAAGGGGCGAGCAGGAAATGTCTGAATAATTGCAGTAAAGGTCGCAAGTTGCGTTAGTCCATGTTTTGATATGTCCGGTAATCCGTCCTGGAACAGAGCATCCCATAAAAATCGGCTTCAGTGAGGGATGCTTTTACATTCTCCCTGGTGTCAGATGAGAAACCCGACGTTCGCTGGCATAACAAATATCCTACTAAGACGAAGGAATTATAATATGGTAACGTATGGTAGCAGAAGATAATGTTGTTTATAGGTCGTTAGTGTGCAGGCTTTGAATCATTACGAGCGGGCAGATAATCCATTCAGGCTTCGGTTTCCATCTCGGTTCATGCTTCAAGTGGAAAATATCCTGCCACTATTCCGATCTATTTGAGAACCTTAGAACTTATCATTATCTATCAAAGTTGACAGATAATCAAAGACGGACAAAAGATGTATAGTCCTACACTTTATTTAAATGAAACGAATTATTGGAATAGAACATGAATATTCCAGTCGAGTTATAATTAAAATGAGTGATGGTTCTTTCTCGCAGTCACATTTGCCTGTCTTCGCCATATATGTTCAATGACATCGGTATTCAAAAAGTGCTACGTGGCAAGCGCACCAATATGGGCGCACCAGTGGTGCCCGTAGGTGTGACCAGTGGTGTGCCCCTCACTCATCGAGCACGAGCAGGCCGAGCTGTAGAACTGCTATCCCTCTCATGAGCCCATTGTAGTCGGTAAAACGTGAATTTTTTTTAAGTTGAAATGAATCGCAATGCATCAGAGGCTCAAATGCGATCTTCAAGAGCTATGCAAGTTTCACCCTCCAGCACGTTCGACGACCAGCTAGTTTTTTTTGTACGGCTGGCTGAGGTTGGTTGGCAGTTCCTGGTCACCAGGTGGATTTCCAGCAGCTGCTGAAGCTGTACTTGCCAGCCGTCGTTTCGCAGCTGCCACCGACCGCCCGTAGCTTTATCGACCAACCACCAGCCTGTCTGGCCGCTGACCTGCTGCTTTTCTAGCAACTGCCGACTATCTGGCTACGGCCAGCTGCTGATAAGCCGTCTGTCGACAGCTGCTCGCCAAGCAGCCGGCCAAGCGGCTGGTTATGGCCAGCTGCTGATCAGCTGTCTGCTGGCAGCTGCTCACCAAGCAGATGCCGACCGGCTGGTTATAGCCAGCTGCTCACCAAGCAGCCGTCAAAGCGCTTGTTATAGCCAGCTGCTGATAAGCCGTCTGTTGACAGCTGCTCACCAAGCAGCTGGCCAAGCGGCTGGTTATGGCCAGCTACTGATCAGCCGTCTGTTGGCAGCTGCTCACCAAGCAGCTGGCCAAGCGGCTGGTTATGGCCAGCTACTGATCAGCCGTCTGTTGGCAGCTGCTCACCAAGCAGCTGGCCAAGCGGCTGGTTATGGCCAGCTACTGATCAGCCGTCTGTTGGCAGCTGCTCACCAAGCAGCCGGCCAAGCGGCTGGGCTGTTCGCCGGCCGGCGAGGCCGATCTGCGCGACCACCCATTCTTCCGGCGAATCGACTGGGAGAAGATCGAGACGCGCGAGGTGCAGCCGCCGTTCAAGCCGCGTATTGTGAGTACACCGGCCGGGTTGGCGGGTGCCAGCCAGCTGTAAGGGACGCGGCGGCTGGTGCGTGACCACCAGGATCCCCCCCCCTCTCTCTCTCTCTCTCTCCCTCTTGGGCTCTCGGTCTCTCTATCTCTATTTCTATCTCTTTCTCCCCTCCCTCGCTGCATCTTTGTGTTCGTACGACACAGTGACACCTGCCGCTTTCTGTCCTCTCCACCGGGCGCGCCGCTCTCGCGGTGCTCCGTGTGCTCGGCCGGTCGCTCTGGTTGCCCGATTCGGCTAGCCTCACGGGCGGGCTTTCCCCTGCAGGTCCGACGTGCTACCCCCCCCCCGCTGCGGACCGCTCCGTGCGCTGCTTCCACCATGTCCCGTGTCGGAGGACGCTCTTGTGCTGTCCCCCGCCGCTGACACACCGGCACACTCGCTCCCGTGTGACTCTCCCACTTCCAGTCACCTACAGACATACCCACATACACTCGGACTGTCGCTGGCGTGGCTCGCAAAACGTCTGAGAAGGCAGGGCTTTGCCAGACCAATGTAATGGCTTGGGTTGGTTATGACCGTCGAAAACTAGGCGGTGCTGTCAAAAATCAGCCGGTAATTTAGCTGTTTTCGTAAACACTAAAAGCAGTTAGCATATATTTAGCATCTAGCACACCGTGTATGTGACATTGTATGGTGCCAGTATTTCTTAATGTATGAATCATTGACACATTTTTTCCTTGATCATTTTTTTTGCACCAGTGTCGTTTTCACAAATGAAGCTTTCCTTTCAACGTATTTTTTTCCCTAGGATAACGTTGGTGCTCTTAGCTAACTTTGGTGCCCAAAATTAACGTTGGTGCCCGAAGCTAACGTTGATGACCTACGGTAACGGTGGTGCCATCCGGTAACGGTGGTGTCCGATAATAACCATTGGTGCCCTACAGTAACATTGGTGTCGTACATTGACGTTGGTGCCGTACATTAACGTTGGTGCCCCACATTAACGTTGGTGTCCCACATCAATGTTGGTACCCTGAGGTAACGCTGGTGACCCACAGTAGCGTGAGTGCCCTATAATAACGTTGGTGCCTTACAATAATGTTGGTGCCTTATGGTAGCGTTGGTGCCTTTTGCCGAAAAGCTAGTGAGAACTATTGTCTGGAATTAGTTCATTTTTTACTCTTGAATCTCCCAAATATACCCAAGTAAGTTGTGTACGTTGAAACGTACCAATAAAATCACCCCTGATCAGCTTTTCCGACGAAGTCGCCAATGTTCATTTGGGCGGCATATTTTATGACACTCACGTTCCACGCACGAACTCACTTTCTCATTCTTGGCCTCTTCTTGGGCATGTATCGCGGTCTCGTCAGCTGTATTGTACATCGTGTGCTTCCCCACGCCACAAGTTAGACAACATATTAAGGGATACTCAAAATGGATTTCGTGTGCTTCCCCACGCCACAAGTTAGATAACATTGTACATCGTGTGCTTCCCCACGCCACAAGTTAGATAGCATATTAAGGGATGCTCAAAATGGATTTCGAGGGGACGAGTAGTCTAGGGGTAAGTTGCCCGTCTCACAATCGAAAGGTTGTGGGTTCGAGTCTCACCTGTCGCTACTCTTCGGCCCGCGACCAATCGGCGTGAGAGATTGGCGACGCTACATGATTCAACGGTCGATGTGTCGTAAAACCAATAACCAACCAAAATGAATTTCGACCTGGGAGATCTTGTTTAGCTAACCTCTATCGCTACTCTTCACCCGCGACCAATCGGCGTGAGAGATTGGCGACGCTATATGACTCAACGGTCGACGTGTCGTAAAACCAATAACCAACCTACTGGAGTTCATGGACTATCTAGCCATAAAAGTAGACAATCAGAGCAGGATAGATGTTGTGTGCTTAGACTTTAGCAAAGCTTTTGACAAAGTTACACATAGGCGTCAAATTCATCAACTAGAGCAGCATGGGATTGGTAGAAAAGTTATAGGTTGGATTGAAGCATGGTTAAGGGGACAGGCACAAAACGTAGTGCTAAACGTATGTAAATATCAACGGATGGATGTTCTGAGTGGAGTGCCACAGGGCTCTGTTCTAGGTCCATTCCTCTTTATCATCTGTGAACAACATTGAGGTAGGGCTGAGGAATATGGTGTTCCGATTTGCTGATGACATCAAGCTGGGAGGAGTGGCTAACAGTAGTGATCGATCTAGTAATATTCAACCAGACTTGTAGAACCTAAAGAAATGAGCTGATCAATGACATATGTGTTTGAACTATGAAAAAGTGAAAGGCTATGCATCTGGGGTATGGAGGTGATACTTTCAGATATAGAATAGGACAATGAGAGGTGGGGAACTGGATGTCAGTGAAGAGGAAAGGGACTTAGGTGTGTTAGTTTCAAATGACCTTAAAACAGAAAAACAATGTACCCCCGCTAGGAACAGGGCGATCAGAATGCTGGGAATCATTAATAGGAGTGTGAGGTATCGGAGCAACGAAGTCGTGAATAAACTGTACTTAGCCTATGTGCGACAACACTTGAAATATTCTGTACAAGCATGGAGCCCTCATTTAGTAATAAATATAGATATGCTAGAAAGGGTGCAGCGCAAAGCCACTAGGCTCCGCAGTGGACTAGGTAACTTGAAGTATGGAGAAAAGCTTATGACATTGGATATGTACTCACTCAAGTATGCATGATTAGGGTTGATATGATTGAAATTTATAAAATCGCTAAAACGTTGGATAACGTCAATCTGAACGATGCTCTTCTATTTAGGGCATCGCATAGGAGTTATCAATTCAGGTTTGACACGTCAAGGTGTGGGGCAGTTGAGCGACATGTTTTCAATCAAAGGGTGGGTGATCAATAGAATAGGTTGCCGGCTGAGGTGGGGACACCCTCATTAAATGTATTTAAAAATGGGGTGGACAAATATTTTAGGTTGGGGAATCTTGTTTTTCAGTTATAATTAATGGTGGATGAGGTGAGATGTATGCTAGTAGGTGCAGAAGGCACGGATGTCAGTCCCCTTTAAGCAGGCATTCCTTAAATCCCCCATTGCTTAAAGTCCCCTTTAAGCAGGCATGGATGGAGTTCAAAATTGTTGAAACAAATGGGGCACTCGATCCATGCGTGTGTTGCACTGGATCGAGTGAATGGGCCTATATAGGTATTGCTAGGTGTGCAGGATGTTGGTGGATAGTTTCTTTGAAATTCATGATGTGATATTGGTTGGTGTTCTGAGTATCTTTATGCCCAGGCTTATAGTATGTTACCTGTACAGGCTTGACACAGCTGAGCCCCTGAGATTCTGACTAAGTCTGACCGCTGTGTGGCCTGTTGCCTCCTGTCCCCTCGTCCTACCGCTCCCGCTCGCGTCGTCGCTTCGCCACTTCTGCTGCCGCCGGCTGTGGTGGCGCCGGCCGAAGGCTGGGGCTGTTGCGTTTCCTCTGGGTCAGCTCTCGTGTTCCTGGTGGCTGGCTGACAGGCTGACAGGCTGACACTGCCTGTGGAGCCTGGCTGGAGCGGCAGCTTGGTTCACTGTTCAGCACCAGCTGGTCTGCTGACACCGGCTGCTCCCACTGTCCGCCCCCCCCCCCCCCCCCATACTGGGTTCCAGGCGGGATCACATGCTCTACCCTGCTGAACCCGATTATGTTCCGAGTTGGATCCCACACTCTCCAGAGCAGGACCCCACACCGTTCCAGACAGGACTCATGCTTCTCGAGTTGGACCCGCAGTCTGTTCTGGGCGGGATCCATATTTTCTCGAGCTGGATCACATGCTGTCCCGAGGAAGATCCCACACTATCCAAAGCGGAACACCGAGCTGGACCTCATACTGTCCTGAACTGGATTCCATGCTGCCCCGAGCTGGGTCCCATATTGTCCCAGGCGTGACCCCACACTATCCCAGGCGGGGCCCCATGCTGTCCCGAGGTGAACCCCATACTGTCACAAGGTGGATCTCACGTTGTCCCAGGTGGGACCGCATGCTGTCCCGAGGTGGATCCCATACTGTTCCGTTCTGGATCCCACACTGTCCCAGGTGGGACCCATGCTGTTCCGAGGCGGGACCCCATGCTGTCCCGAGGTGGTATCTTTGTCGCAACGATTATGACCTAAAGTCAGTCCACCTTTCCTTCAGCTGGTTTCTGACTGGGTTCCAACTTCGTCGCCAAATAGCTTCCAACCCTGTTCCACTCTGTCTGTTTTCCAGACAGCGCCCATGTTTGCAGGTTCGACGTCTTAGGTGTTGCTCTGTGATCCCCTAACTAACTGTGACCCCATGACCCCGGTCACAACCCCGGTCACAACCCCGAATCTTAGACAAACCCTCGCCGCATCCTGTTTCCCTGACCACTGGATGACCTCCGTCCCTAGTGACCCCCAACTGACTGGCCCTGTGGCCTCGGTCACGACCTCGAGTCTCAGACAAGCCCTCGCCACAGCCTGTACTCCTGATCACTGGATGACCTCCGTCCCCAGTGACCCCCAACTGATTGTGACCCCGTGAGATTGTGCGAGGCTCCGAGGATACCTGTGGCCATATCTCCGGTCTCTCGTGCTTGCCACTAAGCGGGGAGGGAAGGGTACGTTCGAAGCCCGTGAGATTGTGCGAGGTTCCGAGGATACCTGTGGCCATATCTCCGGTCTCTCGTGCTTGCCACTAAGCGGGGAGGGAAGGGTACGTTCGAAGCCCGTGAGATTGTGCGAGGCTCCGAGGATACCTGTGGCCATATCTCCGGTCTCTCGTGCTTGCCACTAAGCGGGGAGGGAAGGGTTCGTTCGAAGCCCGTGCTGGCCTGCATCCCTCCTCCATCTGCGTCCTTCCTCCCTGTGTCACGACATTGCTGCCACCGTGGTCAGTTGGATTGTGCTGGCAATGGGAGGATTGATTAAGGACAAGATTCCACTGACACTTCGAAGCCTTACTTCTTCAATGTGCACTACACAGGGGAATACAATGGAGATACCGACAGCACATATGGCTTGTCTGACATTTGCCGAAATGTTCACGCAAACGTGCCGATGAGAGTGAAGAGAAATACTGCAGCAATTTAAGTTTCATTGAGTTCCGGGGTCGTTTTTGAGTCTGGTGATGACCAGGAGGTGCTGTGCGTCACACAATCCTGGCTTTGTGTTCCGTTTGTCGAAGCTCGACGAGGGACAACCTTCAACCATACGCAAATAGGCAGAGCATAACTACGTGAATGGGCAGAACATGACTACACACCGGGGATTTTTGTCACTGCTATGAGTGGAGAATTCCGCGCAATCGTCTAAATCCCCCCCCTCCCTCTTCCACATTCACCATCTTACGAATCGTCCCAGAGAGTAAGGCAGTATTTTATCGATGTACTTCTGGTATTACCAGTTTTCATTCCCCGCATCGGATTCCTCGCTTGCGGAAAAAAAGGATCTAACTTTGCATTTATCTGTAGTCACGACTTTCAAGACATAACTTGCATGGCTTATATGGCTGTGGCCGTGACCTACAAGTGTCATCAAACATACTTTTGTCTTTCAGGTCAACAGCATGTGGATGAAACTTGAGCAGATACCCCTGTGGGGAGTTAGATGAGGACAGTGGACCCCCCCCCCCCCTATTAAAAAAAATCAAATTCCTTTTATAAGGTCCGTGACTACGAGTTGACGGAGCGCAACTCCAGATAGGCACCATATTCAGCGGCAAATAATCGGCAGGAGTTAAAATGAGTGGAGCTTGTCTCAAGAAGAGATCAGTTAGTATCGACCGAATGGCCAACACTGAAAATGTGTACGACGTTTAGATGGCACCGCATGCGGGTAGCACAATCCTAGGTCATTCAGGTAGCACAATCCTAGGTCATTCAGATTTTGGAAAGCACACTACGTAATGACCCTGGTGTCGACTGGCATCACACTTGTCCTCATTGGTGTGGAAGTGAGCGACTATCTGTCTGGATGAGTGAAAGGGTCTCCCAACTACCCTGGGCCTGGCTGAACTTGTATGGCTGAAGATCGTCCACCGTCAAGCTTTTCCATTGGATGATAATTCTGCTACAAACAGTACATAGCGCAATAAGTTTTGTAGCATTGGCCACCGTCAATGTGGGACGGCGAAGGCGGTCAAACGATCAGCCAAGCGGAAGTCTGAGTATCAAAAACGCTTCTCTGCTGCTGAGAGGCAGCGTCGGATGGCCCTGGCCGTTTCCATGGTAACGGCACTGGATTAAACTGCGCATGTGATGTAATCGGACGTGATGAAGGAGGCCAGTACTTCACGAGTCGGAAGACTGTCATCCGACCACTGTATTTCGCTGGATAAAAATCGATGGTCGGGCACACTCGGAGTGGAAATTGGCCACCCGCAGCACGTGTGGCATCCGCTTTTCCCGTAACTTCAAAATACGTATCTAAAGTGCTGAAACACTAATCGTGTGTGCCTCGTTGCGCACCGAGTTATGCTTCCGGCCCAGCTGAACCCCATCGGCTGAAGAGCAGGTGAGTAAAACAAAAGCCGGTGTGAGTGTCTGCGGTCATCACCAGTAAGAAGCGTTGGCGCGGTCCGGGGCCTGCTTGAGGTGAAGCTCGCTCGCGCACTTGCAGCGAACTTTAATGGACGAGTACACGCCAGACCCGGGCACCTGTCGGGCCTCAGTTCCCCGGCGTGATGTTAGGCAGCCGAGATAACACGTCCTGAGCAGCGCGGGTCGAATGTCGACACAGCAAAGCTCTCGTGCCGCACACACGCAGACGACGTCCGACTGATGCACATCCGGCTGGGATGTGCATCACATCCGGCTGGGATGTGTATCACATCCGGCTGGGATGTGCATTACATCTGGCTGGGATGTGTATCACATCCGGCTGGGATGTGCATCACATCTGGCTTGGATGTGTATCACATCTGGCTTGGATGTGTATCACATATGGCTGGGATGTGTATCACATCCGGCTGGGATGTGTATCACATCCGGCTGGGATGTGTATCACATCCGGCTGGGATGTGTATCACATCCGGCTGGGATGTGTATCACATCCGGCTGGGATGTGTATCACATCCGGCTGGGATGTGTATCACATCCGGCTGGGATGTGTATCACATCCGGCTGGGATGTGTATCACATCCGGCTGGGATGTGTATCACATCCGGCTGGGATGTGTATCACATCCGGCTGGGATGTGTATCACATCCGGCTGGGATGTGTATCACATCCGGCTGGGATGTGTATCACATCCGGCTGGGATGTGTATCACATCCGGCTGGGATGTGTATCACATCCGGCTGGGATGTGTATCACATCCGGCTGGGATGTGCATCACATCTGGCTTGGATGTGTATCACATCTGGCTGGGATGTGTATCACATCCGGCTGGGATGTGTATCACATCCGGCTGGGATGTGTATCACATCCGGCTGGGATGTGTATCACATCCGGCTGGGATGTGTATCACATCCGGCTGGGATGTGTATCACATCCGGCTGGGATGTGTATCACATCCGGCTGGGATGTGTATCACATCCGGCTGGGATGTGTATCACATCCGGCTGGGATGTGTATCACATCCGGCTGGGATGTGTATCACATCCGGCTGGGATGTGTATCACATCCGGCTGGGATGCGCATTGCCACGGGTCAGTTCGGCCGCGCCTGACTTTGGGTAGTGCCAGGCTGCGTTCAACTCCCGCATGAGCCACTGGGCACATCTAGCTCCACCTACACGCCCTGTGGGTCTGATGGGTCCGTCCTACACGCCCAGTAGGTCCGCCCTACACGCCTGGTGGGTCTGTCCTATACGCCTGGTAGATCCGTCCTACACGTCTGGTGGGTCCGCCGTACAATCCCGGTAGGTCCGTCCCACAATCCCGGTAGGTCCGTCCCACAAGCCCGGTAGGTCCGTCCTACACGTCTGGTGGGTCGTTTTGCATCTCTGGGAGGATGAGGAGGAGACCCTTGTCGCTGCCTTGCCGAAGATGCCGCGGTGGCCGACCCTGACCGGCGTCGCTCTCGGGCCAGATGTCCGGACGTTGAGTGTGTCACAGTATGTCCCCATGTTGTCGCGTGGTGACACTCCCACTCCACTGACACTCCACTGGCACTCCACCGACACTCTCGGACGACCACTGGTCAGACGCTGCTTGCTCAGTGCTCCTTGGCTCCTGACTGCTCCCTCGTCCCCCCCCCCCAATTCCTGCTCCTGTACTGGCTAGCTTGCAAGCGGACTGCCCGTTGGCTTGCCGTGCGCTGATGTCGTGTTCTGTTTTGGCACCTGCCGGCATGTTTTCCGTTTGCATTGCTTCATTTCGCCGCAGCGTCTCCAGTGTTGTGTTGCAGCTGTAAGCGGGCAGTTGACGTACTGTCTGGTGTGTGGCTATCTGCTGCACGGTGTGATGCCTGTGCGTGGCTATCTGCTGCACGGTATGATGCCTGTGTGTGTAGCCCGTGCTGTGTGACTGTGCGCACCGTATGGCTATCTGCTGCACAGCGCCGACGGCTGTGTGTTTGATTGCATTCGACCGACGCCGTAGTCTTGACTCTGCGTGTTCGGAGTGTGTGTGGCGGTGTGACGTCAGACGCTGTGCCTCGTCTGACGTCACCACGTTCACGACAGTCACACAAAGGCGAACGCTAAACTCACGCGTGATTGTGGCGCCTCTAAATCAGGGTTTCGTGCCGTGTCTGTTTTCTCACGTTGAATGCCTCCAGCCAAGCTATCCCGACCAGGTTTTTGTTGGGTATGTTCCACAATTTTGCATACATTTTATGGCTTTCTTACACCCTCACTATTTGTGTTTCCTGTCCACTTCGCTCTACCTCATGTCAGTTTTTGACTAGTGGAAAATAAACGTACGTCTAATCTTTGATTCAACGTCGACGTATTCTATTCCATATCGTAATAAATCGTGCTAGTCTATTGGTAAATCTAATCATTCGTACATATTCTAACACACTTCTCGATCTGGCCATGTATGCCCTTCGCGTGTGTGCTGGTGATTTTGTGGTGGCCAGGCTGCGCCCACTGGTCGGCAGTCCTGTTGTGGTGTTCGTGTCCACAGACTTGCACGCGTGCACTGTAGGTACGCGTCAGCCGCTGCACTGTAGCTACCACCCGCAGCCGGCGCCGTTCGGTCTCGGCTGGCGCGGGCGCCGTCAGCCGGCCGGCCGCCTCTCATTGGCCGCGCACCCGGCCTGAGGTCAATCTCGCTAACATCACACGCTGTGTGCTCACACCGAATTTGGTGGGAATACACTTTTAGGTAATCTTCAAGTGTTACCCCTCACACTTTCTTTATATCAGCAAGGTATTTGAGTCACCATCAGCTGGCTGCCAGTCAGCTGTTTGTGACTCAAATATTAAATAAGATGAAATAAAATTAATTGCATAAATATTATGAAATTAAGTATAGACTTAGATATTAAATGACAAATTATAAGTAATGAAATAAATCTTATGAAATTAATATAGACTTGAGCATTAAATAGGATTAAATATAATTAATTAAATAAATCTTCTTAAATTAATTATAATTAAATAACATTTCCTAAAGGAGTATTCACACCAAGTTCGGTGTGAATGCACAGCTTGTGATGCGAGTGAAATTGACCTCTGGCGGCGCCGCGATTGGTGGGCGCGGACGACGCGCGCCGGCCGGCCGCCTCTCATTGGCCGCCGCACGGCCTGGCGGCGCCGTGATTGGTGGACGCGGCTGACGCTGCCTCTCATTGGCCGAGACCGAGCGGCGGCGGTCGGCCGGCGCAGTTCGGCCAGCACGTCTAACCGGCCGCTCTGGCACCGTTCGCAGAAGAGCGCCCGCTCGGGCGAGAACTTCGACCCGGTGTTCCGCACGGCCACCACCAGCCTGAGCCCGGCCGACGACCAGATCATAAAGCACATTGGCTCGCATGTGTTCCGCGGCTTCGAATGCGTCAACCCGTACTTCGCGCCCGTCAGCAGTGACACTGACCTGATCCCGGCCAAGTAGAGCGCGCGTGCGGCATTGTCACCGCATACTCGCCACTCAGTTCCGCCACTCAAGGCCGCAACAACTCCCAACATAGTCCGGAAGAACGGCGGGAATAAGTCACTTTTAGCTTGATTGTTTCCAATGAACGCCCTTAGAGTTCGTTGTGCAGGCTCCCACGCTTCAGGATGAGGGGGGCATGACACTGCTGTCACACCTCATGCTCCAACACCCCTACCACCATTACAGTGTCAGTATCCGTGGACCCGTCCGCCCTGATCTCGGTGTGCTGGCTCGCCTCGGTGGCTGTGCGGCTGGCGTCCGCTCGGGAGTCTAGAGTAGCCAGCGTCGCGCGAGATGGCTCCTCGGCGTAGCTGTCGGGTCGCCTGCTCCAGAAGGAGTCAGGTCCGGCCAGGTCAGGTGAGCGTCGGAGGGCCGTGGTGGCTCCTGGGAAGCGGGGGCGTGCACCCATGGGATCACGTTGGGAGGGGGCGTGCACCCATGGGATCACGTTTCTCGCTTCGGAAGCCTCGCAGTCGAATGGTGTCACAAAGTAGCCATGAGGTCGGTCCGTCAGTCATCTCGACATTTCGCTTTCACTTGCGTCGTTTGTAATCTTGTCCCGATAAACATTTTAAAAGTAGGAAGTTATTTTAGCTGCCACTTGGGGTTTCAGAATGCGACAAGATTGTGCAGATGTATTCCAAAACAAGTTTGCATTAACAAATGTTATGGTTTATATTTTGCAATAGGGGCATATCATCCTGTTGCATTATAGCCAACTTGCAGGTAGCCGCTACGTTTTTAGTTTGGTTTCTCGTCTTTAATTATAACTTCGTGCAATCTGATGTGGACGCGGTAGCTCAGTCGGTAGAGCGTTGGACTCGTGATTGTATGGTCGTGGGTTCGAATCCCACAACTTGCGGGATTGCCGAGTCCACCCGCGATCGAGCGGCGTGAGAGGCTGGCGACATCATGTGGCCTGGCAATTGAGTTTGTCGTAAGAGAACCCTTTGTGCGGCCTGGTCCATTGGCCGTGGATGTGCAACAGACAACAACGGCTTAGGCGCCCACAACAATATTGTTCCTGTAGATAAATGCGTTTACCCTGGGCAATGGTCAACAAGATGAAAATGGGCGTTTTAACGAGAGCTATAATTACGTGAAAACAAGCTCCTCCGTGTGCATCCACTGCCTGCCCTGTATAACCAGGTGCTATTGCGCGAGCGTGTATCATATTGCACATAGCACCTATGTTATAATCTTACGGCCAGTTATCTTTTGTTCTATCGGTGCGAAGTGATGAACATAAGTGGCCTGCTCAGACTTAAGATGACGATAGATTGAGTCGCGTAGCACAGATGGCCCACCCTGCAGGCTACATCATGCTGTACGCAGGTGGTCAGATCAAATCCGATTAGTTCAACATATCAAATCCTCGTTTGTAATGGCAAATTCGTACGACCAAGAATGCTTGAAATCATTGTACATGGTAACCCAACGAAATTGGACGTAGTGAAAAAGTTTGTCCTGTCTATTTCGAGTGGCGATTACCCATATTGAGGTTGGGGTAGACCCTGCAGGGTCGGCCACCTGCGTACAGTGTAGCATACCCTGCAGGGTCGGCCCCCTGCGTACAGTGTAGCATACCCTGCAGGGTCAGCCATCTGCGTACAGTGTAGCATACCCTGCAGGGTCGGCCCACTGCGTACAGTGTAGCATACCCTGCAGGGTCGGCCCCCTGCGTACAGTGTAGCATACCCTGCAGGGTCGGCCCCCTGCGTACAGTGTAGCATACCCTGCAGGGTCGGCCATCTGCGTACAGTGTAGCATACCCTGCAGGGTCGGCCCCCTGCGTACAGTGTAGCATACCCTGCAGGGTCGGCCCCCTGCGTACAGTGTAGCATACCCTGCAGGGTCGGCCATCTGCGTACAGTGTAGCATACCCTGCAGGGTCGGCCCCCTGCGTACAGTGTAGCATACCCTGCAGGGTCGGCCATCTGCGTACAGTGTAGCATAGCCTGCAGGGTCAGCCATCTGCGTACAGTGTAGCATTTCCTGTAGGGATATATATATATATATATATATATATATATATATATATATATATATATATATATATATATATATATAATCTCCGACAGTTGAATAGCCTCCCCTTGATCTCGGGTAGTTGGACACCCCGACCCGCCCCCCCCCCCTCCCCCCCCCCACCCTGACGTGGACCGTCTCAGCGTCGGGCCATCTATGACGCTCCGGTCCCTCCCAGCAGAGGTATTGGTAAATGCTGTGTGCCTATAATCCGGGTTCGACTTCCCATGCTTCCAAGTATCGACATCACCTTACCTGATGACATGCACGTGTTCTGTACCGCCAAAGTTGGTTTGCTTTTCTCTTCGTGCTCTGATAGCTGCGAGCTAAAGTCAGTTCTCCGGATCACAGGCACATTTCTAACTCTAATAGCGCAGTCTAATATCTAACATTCCTAACTCTAATAGCGCAGTACCGTCTGTCTATTATGCCAGCTGGTCCCCGACGGGGCCAAACTACCCGTCGCGTGCCACTGTGCGGAACCTCTCAGTCTGCCAGTTTAGTATCGTTGACCTCTGACCACCTGGGAGCTTGTGCTGAGGAACTCGGCCAGGACATTTTCTGCCACGTTAGGAACGGGAGCGGCAGCTCGGCAGAAAGCCCTCTGGTCTCCATGTTAAGCTTGGCGCACTGACCGCCGGGATGCTGTGTGATTTCCGATCTTCCGATTCCGGGATGCTGTGTGTTTCCGCACGCCTTCTTCCGGTCATATTTATGCTTCCGTATCCCCTCTTCTAATGACCTTTGTGTGTTCCATATTTCCTGTTCCGATCAATCTTGTGTTTCCACATTCCCCCTTCGTGTCACCTTTGTGCTTCCATATTCTCTACTCCACTCACACTTGTGCTTCCACGTGCCTTCTTCCGATCATCCTGTGTTCCCACCGAACTGCCACCACACCACGTTCCCTCTTCCGACCAGCTTTGATGTAGGCACGGACCATGAGCTGAACGTCGGCAAGGACGATGTCGGTCTGGACCTGAGATAGCGTCCTCTCGTGGGGCAGGGAAGCTGGCAATTCTGCACATCGGCACACAACGGCGTGGTCGTGGGTCTGGGCCAAATTACAGCATGGGTCCAGTAGCGGAGGTTAGCCGTGGCAAGCGGCCTGCATCTGGGGTGGAGAGGTGAAGCAAGGTGCATCCAGAAATGTTCATGGGGACGCGTTTTCTCGGAGGGGCGCCATGGGCGGAAACAATTCGTTGAGTTGGGCGGGGCGGGGGGGTGAACGGGAGTATGCAAAAACCCCTAAGCCGTACTACACCTACGCCTTCTCCTTCTTTCGGAGGAAAAAAACTGAAGAATGCCTTTGGCTTGTGTCATAAACATGTCTGTTTTCGGCTGGAAAATCCGTTGGACGAGGACGGGGACGGGAACGAGGAGCGCACTCCAACTTTCCTGAAGCGGTGCCTTTCCGGCCGGAGGGGCGTAGCCTCCCAAGAGGGCACGTGCCCCCAACGCCCCATCCTGTATCCGCCCCTGGGATGAAGGGAGTATAGTCGAGGCTGCAGGGCGGTGCGGATGACGGAGATCAGATCACTTCAGGTCTTCCGTCACGATGTCGGCTGGCCGCAACCGCTTCGCCGCCAAGCCAGACTAACTTCAGTATCGCTCTCGTTACTTGTTATCAGTGTGTTACTTGTTCGGCGGCCGTATCGTTAGGCGCCCGTACGATTCACCCTTTCAGCTGAATGGGAGCCGGCGCCGGAGCCGGAGCCGGAGCCGGAGCCGGAGCCGGAGCCGGCGCCGGCGCCTCGCCGCAGTGTCTGCACGTGCGTAGAGAGACAGCCGAGCCGCTTTGCATCCGTATCTGTTGGAGTCGTGTCGCAGACCCGCATGAGACGCCGCCGCGCCCGCCTGGACCCCTCCCCGACGCCCGACGCCGAGGCCCCTGAGACACGTGACGTCACAAACAGCAGGAGTGCAGGACGGCGCCACTGTCATTGCGCCACAGAGGTCACAGACGTGTCACGTGCGGCCGGTCGCACCCTGTTACGGTTCACGTGTGCCAACTGGTGTCGACCTGGACTGGCGAGGCCTGTGTTGCTCGCCCCCTGCGCCCTTTTCGGATACATTCTCGGTGGGTCGTGACGTTATTTTGCCCATTGGCAATTGGTGTAATACATTACTGTGCAACACGTGCGAGGAGTGACGATGTCGACGACACGCCTGCCGGTGGTTTGAGTAAGTGATGATATCGACGAGAAACCTGGGGGGCTATGAGTAAATGACGACATTGATGAGAAGCACGATGGTGGCATGAGGAAGTAGCGACGGGAGGAGTGGGCTGATGACCAGAGCTGAGGAAAAACAGTGATGAGGAATGTGGGGCAGGGTGGGTGCTCCGTTACGTCCTTTCTAGAAGGTTTTGGGTGTGGTAAGGGCTATTCTTCGTATGAACCCACGTTGTGAAATAAAATATTAGCACCGACAGTTTGCTTTGCGTGGCAAAAATATCAAACATTCTCGTTAGATCTGGGGTATTTTGGTTACAGGGGGCGTGCCCCCACACACACCTGATTGCGCCTCTGCCTACGGTTCTTATTTGAAGCAGCTGACATGGCGCTAGAACGCTACTAGGCATTTCGCTCCGTATTTAGTTTAGCACCTGTTTAAGCGTAGCGCCAAAAACGTAGCGCCGGTGCCTAAAGCAAGCACTGCTTGGCTACTATGTGAAACCAGCTCCACCAGATACCTAATGTTTCAGCACCCATGTCGTAGCATCGATTTTAGCATCCTACTTACCTTCAATTTAGCGCCGAAATATAACACAGCTCCCATAGAGTGCTAGTCCATTTCCACAGATTATGAAGCGTTCTCTGATCAGTACGTGATGTTCAATCGAGCATGCGGGAGGAGATACATTCACTTTTGAATTGAAATTAATTTTAAATAAGATCAGAGCATGATTCCTGTACGGCACATGACCATCCTAACTGCAAAAAATATATCTGCCGACGCCTAATGTAGAATTATAGAATAGTAAATTGATATACTATTGGAATGAGGAACGCGCATGTAACGAAATCAGCTAATTTAGCCCCATACGGTCATATTTTCTTGTGACTTCGTCACCTTTTAGTCTGTTCGGAACCTTTAAAAATACTGAACAAAAAGTGCATTGGAAGTTATGGAGATTGTCCGTTGATAGATCGATCTAACCTTCAGTTGAGTTGAATATGTATGTGCACACAACAGAATATGGCAGAAATGAGGTCATTCACACCATTTTACTCGTGAAGCACAACGTTAGGTGGTCCGGCTAAAGTGCATGGCGGTGCCACAGAGATTACGTGATCACGGATCGCGCGCTGAGCTAACCCGACCCGAAGCTGGAGCATCTGTATGTGCCGCAATGTTGTCGGCGCGGGGGATTTGTTGACTCGCCAGTCATTGCTGGCACTTACACTGCCATAGAAGGGTTGTGCGGTGACAACTTGGCCTCCTCAGGCCATTTCGTGCCCTGTGAGAAAATAAAGTGTTATGTTGGATATTTCAGTTTACAAGTTTTTGGTACAGGTTTATGTTGAGGAGACAAATTAAAAGTAGTTCGATATGAAATGGGTGATCGTCCTCCAACAGTGAGGGCAAAGATAAAGGAATATTGTGTGCGCGGCAGTAACTGGTCAGTGTTTGTCGAAGGGCATCATATTGCTGAGTTTGTCGAGTTTGTCTGCTCCCTCGTTTTCTGGGGTGCCACAGTGACTAGCTACCCACAGGGCCTTCATGCCCACCAAATAAGTGTTTCACGAATGGAAATATGGCAATGATGCAAAAACGAAAGTGAAGTGATTGAAGAACAGATTTGGAGTCTGAGCAAATGACGATATTTCGCAGATTGAGGATTGCGAATGTAACTGAGGGCAATTAGGTTGGCGTGTCGTTGGGCTAGGCAGGTTGCATTTGGTCAGCTATGATGATTTGTATGTACCAAAAAAGGCATTTCCTGTGAGGTTTGCGTCTTTAGAACCGCCTGTACAAACAAAAGGAGCATTGCGATAACGAGAATGAACCTCGTGAAATTGTTGGTTGGAATATTTTGGACAAAGCTGTGATTTTGGAGTGACGGTCAGATAAACCACGTGCCGTTCGGCCATCTGCCACGGTGTGGTAGTTGGTGGAGGAAGAACAGTAAACGGTGGAATAGTGTAATGAAGCTGCGTAGAAAGTATTTGGACGCGTTAAGCTATGCTAAGGCACGTTGGCTTTTCGGCGGGTTCTAAATAAATTTTGGAGAACTTGCAAGGAGGCATATTTGGGATGGCGTTCTTGAGATCGAATTTCGGGGGCGTACGTCCATTGCATGCGACGGGTAGAGCACGGACGGATTCCTGCATCGGGTTCCAAAGAACTGATGGGAGAAGCAGTCATTGCACCGAATGCTATACGGAGGAATTAAATTTGAATCGTGCCTAAAATGTTCAAGTTGCTGGCACCAGCATAAACCACCGAGCCATATTCGATGATGTTTGCAACTAATGATGCATGCAGTCATAAACATGTGTGACGATCGCCTACAAATGATGTAGAAGTAATACAGCGAAATAAATTTAGTCGGTGAAAACATTTGTTCTGTACGCGTTTGACGTGTGTATGCATGGAAAGTGTACGATCAAAAATATAACCAAGAAATTCAAGCGAATTTCATTGGACATTCGAAAACAGAAGTCAGAGGGAAATGCTTGGTGGCACCTTTCGGCGCGTGTCGAATCCACGCTCGGAGCTCCGGTAGACATGTGGGTTGTGTACGAGCGGCCCCGGTGGGCCGACCGGTGACCTTGGGGACGTCACGGCGGCCTGCCATGGCCGCGGCGGATGCCCGCCGGCTGGCAGGAGTCGGCCGGGTCACGTGGGCGCCTGCCCACGTGACCCGGCGCTGGACCCTCCCGGCGGCCTGCTGCCGGAGAACGGGAAAGGCCCGCAGCCGAATGACTGCGGGGTCGGCCACTCCTCGCGGGAGTGGGGTGAGTTCTTGGAGCCGGAGTGGTGTTGGTGATTGGTAAGTTTGGCAAGGGTGGCAGGCCGGGAATCGTGTCGGTTTGTGTCGAGGTGGAGGTGGTGCGCACGCGAGGGTGGGGGTATCACTGTTCACTGCCTGTGCGTACGTGTCTTGTTGGGGGAGGTGGCCGCAACGGTCCGTCGGGCCTGGGGATAGGAGATCCTGATCCTGGCCTTGACGGCGCGGACCTCTTTCTCCTTTCGTAAAGCCGGACAGATATTGGATGTTGGTCAAGCGCATGCAGTTGAGACAGTGGAGATGATTGGGAATAAAGACACGACCTTGGTTGCGAGGGTACCCGGCGAGGAGGGTCTTGGGAAGAGTGGTAGAGTTGAAGGTGATGACTAGGAGACTCGTGTCGCGTTTCTGGCTATCTTTGAAGAAGGTGATAAAGCGGACCTGGGTCACCCCCTCCGGCCAGAGCTCCGCTTCGATATCCGCTTCAGACATGAAGCGTAGCTCCGTCGCGAAGATGGTGGCCTTGGTGGTATTGCAGTTGGAGTGGACAGTGATCGTGACGGATTTACAACAAAATGTGGTGGTGCGTAGGAGGACTTTGGTCTGGACTCGGGTTTGGGTTTGTGGCGAGGGTTGCACCGACAGGGCTTCGATGAAAGGATTGGCTAAGGAGCAAATGGCGAGAAGTTGTTTGGTTGGCGAGAACACGTTGACACGACGGAAGGAAACGGTTTCCTCGACAGGCTTCACGACTACGCAAGAGTGGTCGTAGTCACTGTCGAGGTAGGGTTCAGTGAATTGGATTGGTTTGGTTCAGGTTGGGAGGGTTGTGGTCTGGTTCGAGCATGGGTCAGCGGCAGGGAGAGTGACGGTCTGGTCCGTATCGTGGGACGTGGTAGGGTGGACGTCTTGGGGCGAGCAGGGGTCGGCGAGGCACAAAGGGCTTCCATGGCGTCATCCAAAGGAAACGTGCTGCGTGGATCACCAACGGTGGTATCCAGAGAGGGAACATCAGGGGCAAGGTCCGGGGTAGCGCGATGGTCATCAGGTATGGTTATTGGGGAAAATTCGGATTCGGAGTCCGGTGGCGAGTTGGGGTCGAGCCATTTCTTGCGTTTTTCCCCATCGTAGCGGAAAAAACCCTACCTAACGAAATATACACTAACACAAAGAACACACAGAAACACGGGGAACGAAATACTGAGTACACGAAGACCCACTCGAACCGAAATGTGCCAAGAAGAGCGAGATTGTCGCCCCATGAAAATGGGTATATAAAGCTGGAAAATCAGCAGCCAATCAGACCAAACGGCAGGTCGGAGTGTTCAGCTGGCTTTCGCAGATAATTTCATGTTCAAATAGTACTTGACGCTTTATGCTTTATGATGTGTATGCCAACTCGCCCCGTCAATTGCCAGTCTCGACCCCGACTCGTTGTATATTGGTACCACTAGATGGCTCTAGTGACTGGGGGGGGTCCGGGAGTGTTCCCATGGTGTGCGGACGAGATACACGCGTT
>JAOTOM010004616.1:117500-122500 GCA_034440615.1 Ashinkailepas kermadecensis | reverse complement strand
TATTTCTGCGAAGTTTTACAAACATAGGGTGCCCGCTCAAAAGTAAGTGCATGTTTTCCGCAGACTTTTTAAAAACATGAGGGGGGCCCGCTTGCGAGGGGGCCCGCTCTCCAACCCTGACCCCCCCCGAACTGAAATCCTGGTTGCGCCACTGGTGTTGGGGTTGCTAAGATGAACAGACAGGCTACATTGACTGATTGTTTTCAAGAAGAATAGCAACAGGAGGTATGTATTTACACTGGCGGATCCAGGGAGGGGCCATTCCGGCCACGCCCCCCCCCCGAAGCACTTAAAAGGGGGGCCATGGTGCCTTTTGGCCCTCCCCCCCGAAACCAACAGAAGTCAACTAAATTAAAATGCAGTAACCTTTGCCGAGGTTAAAAAGTAGCGTCTGGATGAAAGAATCTCCAATTTTAAATAAATTAAAAAAATTGTTTGGAAGCCAGTGTGGTAGCATAGTAGATTCTAACACACATCGAGGGTTCCATGCTCTAAGTTCTGCTTACAGCAAGAGTTGACAAAATCGGATCCGCCAGTGTGTACACGTGCATGAACGTTGACGTGGTACAAGACGTTGAACGAGAACGTGAACGTTTTGGTAAGCAAGAACAAAAATCCGGTAACACAGAAACGGTGGAGGTAGGCTGGGGCCCCTACACAGGAAACTATGTTGTCAATTATTATTTTTTTCTTCAGATGGGCCCCTTTGCCAAATAGTGGTCGAAATCCGGTGCTTTTAACCAAAAATAGCGGGAGAAGGGACACCCTCCAAATCCGTTCGACTCCTCCCCTGATGTAATTCCTAGGTACGCCACTGGGGGAGGGGGAGGGGAGGGGCTGACGCCGAAAACCGAAAGTTTGACCCCCCCAAACCGGTGGGCTAGATCCGCCAGTGACTTCGGGTAACCGCAATTGCGCCGATCACGGTAGATAGCTATTGATTTCAGCTGCATTAAATCTACGCTCCTCAAATTCATCATCCCTGACCGCGAATCCACTCATTCTGTGTCTCAAAATATCTACCTGCATCAGTATCTGACCACCGTGCCTCCATACACTCGGTCAATCATTGCCGAATGCCTTGGCCACTGGGACGCGACTGTGCTGCCACCTATGAACCGGGTTATGAACTCCGATCAAATATCTGCATGAAACCGAGTGCCGTGGAAAAACTACGAGGCTGATGGACACCAAAAGCGGTACACATCTGCAACACCAATGTACGAACACATCAAATAGCTGTTAAGGAAGGAACGTCGCCCTCGATGGAAGTGGTGGTTCGAAAAGCGGAAATAAAATCGCTAACCTTGATGATATTAAGGCGGGTGGGCGGTCAAGGAAATTCGATTAGTTGACAAAAATGGCTCATTTGAACACAGCATGAAAACACGAAATGAATGGGGTCACCCTATTGTCTTATGCGGTGCTTCCGACATGGCGAACGCGCATGCGCGTCGCCAACTCCCAGATGCAGCCAGTGCGCCGGTCACCACGCGGCATCCGACTGCAACTCCTCCGAAAGGAAGCGTGCAGGCTGTGATGGGCCGCACCCCGCCACCGACCCCGACTGCCCCAAGTGGGCATACGAGAGGGAGGTGTGCCGGTATGCGGCAACTCATCGGGTGCCACACGCAACAGCACGACAGCACCTACGCCACACCACCACTGACACTCACACAGCCACAACTGCACCTCTCCACACCGCACCTACCGCCGGGCGAAGCTACGCAGCGACGCTCTCCACACCTAAACCCACACCCTCCCCAACACCAGCTCCCACCCGCCCAACCATCCCACCCGCTCAACCATCCCACTAGCAGCCGGCTCCCGGAACCCGCCACACCTCCCTCCTCAACGCTCCTCCGACCCTCGCCTCAACCGCCCCACCGATCCCCGACCTCCCCGACCCACCGCCCCTCGACCTCACCGATCACCACTCCTTCCCACCCCACCCCACCCAGGACCTGGCCTCCTCCCACATCCGCTCCACTTCAGACCTGGCCCGTATCCACATCCCCTTCACCCTCGACCCGTCTCCTCCCACACCATTTCCACCGCGAGCCCGGCTTCCCACGTCCACCCCACCGAGGACTGGGCTTCCTTCCCTTCCCACCCCATCTCAGACCCGGCCCATGCCCACCACCATCCCACTATCCACCCCACATCATCCCTCCTCCAACACACATCAGACCCAGACCCGGTCCCCATCCCATCCCCCACCGGTACCCACCCATCCCCCACGGGACCTGGCCGTACCCCTTCGCGCCACCGCCTCCAACCGGCCAGGGCCCACCTCGCCACCCTGAAGCCTTCCCTCCACTACCTCCTCCAGGGCCTCGGCCCCAACCACACCCATCCCGCCGGCCCAAACCAAGGCCTAGAACCAAGGCCACCACAACATCTACCCAGACCATCCGCGAGTCCACGGTCACCACCCCCTGCCAAACTGAACCTCCCACCACCTCCTGCACACCCACCCAAATGCACTCCAAAACCTCGTCTGAGGCCAGCACTCAGACTGAACCTACTATTCCTTCCAAGCCCGTCGAACCCACAACTCCAGACCAACGAATCCCACCGGAATCCACTGCGCCTCCCAAGCGCAAATCACGCCCCCACTCTACCCAATCACCTCCCAGGACCCGTGCGACCAGGTCCAGGCTACCAACCCTCCCTCCCCTCCGTTCACCGGTTCAACCTTTCTCCCCAGCTCGACACCGACACCACCCCAGCATAGGAACACCAACAGTTACTAAACGCGTTCGGCAATGGGACTTTTTCTGCAGTGGAACACCCGTGGCCTTCCAGGCAAGTTCATATAATTCAAATCTGAATTATTGCAACACAAACCATTCCTAGCTGTGCTCCAAGAAACTTACTTTCGAGATTCTGACTCCACTTGGAACAAAATCCCAGATTACACTGGGATCTTGTTCCAAGATCCCAGTGAACGCTTGGCACGTCGACAACGTAAACGGCCCAAATAGGAAATGGGGCGCAGCCATACTCATTGCAAGCAGCATACCTCACCGTCGAGTAACGTTAAATACTCCCCTGAATTGCGTAGCAGTCGGCCTCAAAATTGCCCATTGCCAAACCACAGTCATCTCACTATACATATCGCCGTCAGCTGAAACCCCCACACCACAGGAACTGAGCGACTTGCTGCTTCAGGTCCCTCCATCAGTTCTCATTGTGGGAGACTTTAATGCTAAACACCCCTCCTGGGGAAGCGACCAGACTGACTCTAGAGGGCGCGAAATTCACCAGTTTATTTCGGACCACAACCTAGTGCTTTTTAACACCGGGGCCGCCACCCGCTACAACCCAACCTTAGGAGGATCGGGCAGTTGCATTGACTTAACGTGCTGCTCCCAACGACTTAGCTCACTATTTGACTGGTCAGTTTCAGACGTTCCCGGGCTGAGCGACCACTACCCAATCACAATTAGGCTCAGCACGGACGCTATCCACCACACTAAGCTATTTAGACAATCTTGGAACTTACAAGAGCGTACTGGGCTAAATTCGAGGAACAGGTGGACATCAGCCTAACAACTTCAAAGACCAGTAAGATCGGGACAATCCTAAGATCGGGACAATCCTAATCCAGTTTCAGACGTTCCCGGGCTGAGCGACCGCTACCCAATCACAATTAGGCTCAGCACGGACGCTATCCACCACACTAAGCTATTTAGACAATCTTGGAACTTACAAGAGCGGACTGGGCTAAATTCGAGGAACAGGTGGACATCAGCCTAACAACTTCAAAAACCAGTAAGATCGCGACAATCCTAAGGGCCATCAGCTCAGCAGCACGAGACTCTGTCCCAAAAAGTAACAAACCTAGGAAAAAGGCATCTACGCTATGGTGGACCCCGGACTGTCAAATGGCAATCGCCGCACGGCGCCGTGCCCACAAACAATTCAAAAGATGCGTGTGCGAAGCACACCTCTCAGCATACAGACAATCTCAAAAACACTGCCGGTACACAATTTGAACAGCACAACAAAACTGTTGGCAGTCTTTTGCCTCTCAATTCAATAGGTTCACCCCTATCGGCAGAATCTGGGACCTAATGAAGCGTTTCAACCTGAAACGCGTACCACCAGGCCCCTTCCCCCAGCTGACGGTATGGGCGCAAAATGACCAATGCAGTCGACGCGCCCTAAAGCACAAATCCACCACCACCACCAGCTGACGGTGAAAGGACAGGACATCACTGACCCACAACAAGTCGTAGACCACTTTAAACTACAGTACGCCAGCGTATTTGGCAACAGCAACTACGACACCACTATAGTAAGTGCTCTAGACGCCCTTGCCTCCAAAGCAAATTTTTGCTCTAGCAATAGAGAAATCTACAATCAGTCGTTTACTATGCACGAATTACACCACACATTGCAAGTGTGCAAACACGCCGTTTGGGACGGACGACATCCGTTACCAGTTTCTTAAACGACTTAGCAAAAACTCCTTACGTACCTACTAACGGCCATAAATGAACTGTACCAAAGCGACACGTTTCCCGCATCCTGGCGACAGAGCGTAGTCATCCCATTGCCAAAGCCACACAAAGATCACTCCACCCCAAAAGGTTATAGACCCATCTCACTTACTAGCTGTGCTAGCAAGTTAGTCGAACGCATGGTCAACACACGATTGAGGAAATTTCTGGAACACAACGACCTGCTCGACGAATTTCGGTACGCCTTCCGGCGTCGAAAATCAGCTACAGACAATCTCATTAGATTAGTGCATGACATAAAAAGTGGTCTACGCATCAAACGCACGACAGTAGCTGCCTGCTTAGACATCACTGCCGCATTCGACCGAGTGCACAAGTCCGCACTGACACACAAACTCCACAAGATAGGCCTACGCGGACACATGACACACTTCATTCTCAACTTCCTTAGAGACAGGATCCTTAAGGTCCGATGCGGCAGTGTCACATCAAACACCACAACTCAGGAGCAGGGCCTGGCTCAGGGGAGCG
>JAOTOM010004616.1:0-112500 GCA_034440615.1 Ashinkailepas kermadecensis | reverse complement strand
CTAAGGAGGGGGGGGGGGGGCACTCATCTTGAGGACCGCTTCGACTGAAAATTGAAAATGGGTTCGTGAGGGAGGGTGCACTCGAGTCTCCCCAGGAGAGGGATCTTCCCCTCAGGGGGGGGGGGGGATCGTCAGCTTTCCATGGATGGTGAGAGGTACATGTCTCCGATTCCCTCCCCGTATCTACCCCTGCGGATCAACCGTCCCACTTTGAATTACCTCACAAACTATTGTGAATCAAAACATACAAAAGTATGGAAGCCTGAGTGAGTCCGGCCTCGACCATTCCATATTAATTCTTAACCTGAAAACTCTCGGTCTTCACGGTCGGTCCGCTTGCCTGGCACTCCCTTCCAGCCTCATGAAATCATCATTTTGAAGAGAAATGCAGCTTTCCATGATAGCGTCTCATACAGGTTGCAAAAACTGATGACAGAAGCACCCTTCTCATTCCGCGGAAGGAAGGAACGCCACCCCTCACAGTTATCAGCCTGAAATTTCCGCGCTTATGCAATCATGACACAGACGCGGCAGACTGATATATTATTTGATTATTACAACTATTTCCGCTTAAGGTTTCGGTTGGCGAGCAGAATTCGACAATTGTGCAGTGGAATGCTGACGTAAAATATGTACGTTCCTTGCATTTATTTCGATGACGGTGAAACAAAATAACGTACTTTCGGAGAAGATCTACGTAGATGCGTTTTATTATTGGGAGTACATCCTATTAGAAGATAAGATATACCGACCCTTACAGGATATAACCTTACATCTTTATACCCTTAATGATGTGCTACCTTCGAAAACGACCTTTCACTTTTGCCGCCTGGATTTTCGCCGTATGGCGGTTGCCCGGGTCCAGGTCGACTGATTGTGACTCCGCTGTGGTCCGCCGCGTCGCCTGCCACCCGCAGCCGGCGGCGCGGTCTCCCAGGTGCAGGAGGCACGCCGAAAACATGACGATTTGTCAGCCGACACCTGGCCCGGCGTCAGCGCACCATATCTCACGCTGTTTTCCCGCCATTTTTTGCGACGTCAGGTCCGCTGAGCCGAGTGGCTGCGGCGCGGGCGAAATGATCTCGACTGGCGGAAATTGTCGAAAAGCTGACACACCGGCTGGAGAGTATGCCGACGAAGTAAAACAATGTAAGCCTCCTTACGGTTATTTCAAGCATGTCTTTCTCAATCGCAGACAGAGGAGTGTCCAAGTCATGCCTCCCCGCCTCCCCCCACTATCCCTAGCGCTCCGATGTTAAGGAAACAATGTACACGGACAAGTATGTTTTGCGAAATGGAGCCAAATGTGAGGTTAATCTAGAAAATAAGTAAACATTTGAACATAGATTATGCAAATAAAATAATAGATGAAAGTGATTCTTATTCCCATAACACTCCAGATTCCACATATTTTGTCTACGTATGATATTGCGTTTAAGAGATGTTTATGGAACTGCCAGTTGTATTTCCATCATTTAGCTAGAGTACATGTTCTATTTAAGTTGTCTACGTCACCAGTTACATGTTCTATGCAACTGTTCCGTGTTGATGAGAAAAGGCGAATACGTAGAGCCTACTAATGAAGATGTCACGAAATACAGGCTGGAGAAGTCCCGCAGGCGTCATACAGTGTGTCACGAAATACAGGCTGGATACGCCCCGCAAGCTTCATACAGTGTCACACAATACAGGCTGGATAAGTCCCGCAGGCATCATACAGTGTGTCGCGAAATACGTGCTGGATAAGTCCCACAGGCGTCATACAGTGTGTCACGAAATACAGGCTGGATAAGTCCCGCAGGCATCATACAGTGTGTCGCGAAATACGTGCTGGATAAGTCCCGCAGGCGTCATTGTTTATTGTTTATTGCCCACAATCTCCAACAGCATGTTGTGCCCTTTACAGGAGAAGTAATTAGCTTTAAAAAAACGTAAACAGAACAGGTGAACAGTTTTCAGTTCAAACAGGTAAACGGCTGTCAGAACTGCATCGATGCCCGATGGCTACGCGGCTCAGATGTGAGCGTGTGACGCAGCACAGTATCTAACCACCTACGTCTTAAATGCATTCAGCGGGTTCGTGAATATGTCCGCACTTGGTGTCATCGCTAAAAATGTAGTGTGTCATACAGTGTGTCACGAAATACAGGCTGGATATGTCCCGCAGGCGTCATACAGTGTGTCACGAAATACAGACTGGATAAGTCCCGCAGGCGTCATACAGTGTGTCACGAAATACAGGCTGGATATGTCCCGCAGGCGTCATACAGTGTGTCACGAAATACAGACTGGATAAGTCCCGCAGGCGTCATACAGTGTGTCACGATATACAGGCTGGATAAGTCCCGCAGGCGTCATACAGTGTGTCACGAAATACAGGCTGGATATGTCCCGCAGGCGTCATACAGTGTGTCACGAAATACAGGCTGGATAAGTCCCGCAGGCGCCATACAGTGTGTCACGAAATACAGGCTGGATAAGTCCCGCAGGCGTCATACAGTGTGTCACGAAATACAGGCTGGATAAGTCCCGCAGGCATCATACAGTGTGTCACGAAATACAGGCTGAATAAGTCCCGCAGGCGTCATACAGTGTGTCACGAAATACAGGCTGGATAAGTCCCGCAGGCGCCATACAGTGTGTCACGAAATACAGGCTGGATAAGTCCCGCAGGCGTCATACAGTGTGTCACGAATTACAGGCTGGATAAAGCACCCAAGCTTCATACAGTGTGCCACGAAATTCTGGCTCGACGAGGTGCCCAACTTTCATACAGTGCGGCTTGGGAACAGCAGTGGAATATCTGGATATCAGAAACAATGCAGGCCTCATTGCAAGCCGCCTTTTGCAGTGTGACTTTTAATTGTGCTAAGCGCTTGCTAAAGTGCAATTTTTACGGTAATGTGGCAGTGAAGCATTGCTTCCCACTTTGGGAAATGGAGAGCAATGGCTCACCACACCACGCTTATCCTATGTTAAATTATGTCCATGTTAAAATTCCCTCAATCCTCAGTCTTGGATGAAATAGCGCTCCGGGATATTTATAATAGCCACACTATTGGACTAGGACCGAAGGAACTTTTGAAAACTGCAATTATATGTCCAGGGAGAAGCCAATGGAGGCAGTAACCGTTATTCTCTTTCCTGGGTTTGCCAGTGCCAAATATACACAAAACAAGTTAAATTCTAGTAAGATGGGGTGGTATTGCGTGAATCGAAGTAAAATATCATTAATATAAATAGTATCAAAGAATTGCCACTGTATTACTAAAGAAAAGTAACATTCTCCGTTTGACGGAACATTTTCCGCCTTCCGCAAAGAACAGTCGGCGGAGAACAAGCACCATGATGGCATCATAACCCTGTGCTTTTGTGGGTGGCCGTAGGCTTCAAACTACGCTGCAATAGCGCATGATTGACGAAGCTGAGAAGGGTAAGCTTTTACTTCCAACTTTCTCCGCCCATGTATATTGCAAAATTGGTTGATTTGCTTTAAAAACTAATTTTCGTTTCCCTCCTGATAGCTTTCCAGGCGATGGTCATATGACGGCTAGACATGGGCTGATAATCGTATTACCCTGGCTCAGGCAGCCCAGGCTATGAGCGTGCGGGAGCGAGAGGGCCGAATATATGTTGGTCCCACCTTCCAGGCTCAAAGAGAGGGGACGTGGCCGAGCTCTCCCCTCCCCTCCCCTCTGGCGAGGGTCGAGGCAGGTAGGAGCTCTCATGTAATGCCATGCCTGCGAGGGTCGAGGCAGGAAGGAGCTCTCGTGTAGTGCTCAGGTCTGCGAGGGTCGGGCAGGTAGGAGCTCTCATGTAATGCTCAGGTCTACGAGGGTCGGGCAGGTAGGAGCTCTCATGTAATGCTCAGGTCTGCGAGGGTCGGGCAGGTAGGAGCTCTCATGTAATGCTCAGGTCTGCGAGGGTCGGGCAGGTAGGAGCTCTCATGTAATGCTCAGGTCTGCGAGGGTCGAGGCAGGTAGGTGCTGTCGAACACTGTACTAGCAAAATTGCTTTCCACTAATACTGCCAATCCGATATTAGCTAAGGTTGTCCTAAACGTGTTGTGATAAACGTGTCCTGACAAACGTGACCTGACAAACGTTTCCTGATAAACTTGTCCTGACAAACGTGTCGTGGCAAACGTGTTCTACTGAAGGCGTCCTCTGGCCAATGCTGCGTAAAAACGGCTAATGCCTTTCATACTACTACCATAAACAAATGTGTTCAGTGGTCAGTTGTCTATCAAAATGGACGAACATACGTGCAACAACACGCATGGATGGCATTCTCCAATCGAAGATGAGAACTATGTTGAATTGCAGAAGAACTGAGTACGCCTCAGCGCTTTATGGCAACCTCACCAGAGCTGGATGCAGCTTCCCCAATCAGTACCCACAACTTTGCGGTGTGCCCACTCGGAGCTCCGCAAAAGGTCCGCGTGCAAATGAAGTGAGCTGGAAAAGTCGGTAACTCGTCGCCATCACGAAATCCCAGTGCCGTTTGCTTTCTCGCCTTCGTCTGCCGTGAGCGAGTTATCGTTTGCAAATGGACTGGGCCGGATCAAAGTCGCCAGCCGACAAAATCGGCCTTTCAATCTGGTGTGTCGCGGGCAAACACGGTCACGGCGACTGGCGTTTATTTAGGCGATTGGCTGTGTGCCGAAAATTTGGACAGCGTCGACGGCACCACGATATAATCCACCACAGCAGGGACAGCTGTGGCCGGACCACCACAGCAGGGACAGCTGTGGCCGGACCACCACAACAGGGACAGTAGGGTGTCCCCCAAAAAACACTTTTTGGCCGTGCAAGCTGCCCAACCAAAACGGGGTGCTCTTTTACACAAAGACTAAGCTGACCAAGTTTGGTCCCCCTCCTTTAAGTTTTGGTCCCCCCCAGCCCCTCAAAGGTCAGTGACCCCACCCCAATGGGGTGGAAAATCAATTTCATCGCACAGACCTGGGAGTGGGCTTATTTAAAAGCTTTCATTGAGCAGAACAAACTTTCATTCAGACAAAATGTTCGAATCGCAATATTTATTGTTCTATGCGGCCATTTCAGATCCAACGCAACCGGAAATAACGAGCGGTTATCAGAGTAAGGCATTGCAGTGATCGCTGTGACTTGGTCTGTGAAGAAATGTATTTAGATATGATAGAAGGGTTGTTTCGAGACAGTAACATACCATTTTCAGTTCAGTCCATTATTTTGACCTATTGACATATACCTATTTACATATATTTGACCTATTGACAACTCACAGTGGCACATCAACATCAGTATGCTAATCAACATCACTATGTTAGATACAGGTCGAACTGTGAGAATGAGAGTGCACAATGACAGTGAAGTAGATGCACATTTAACGCGATAATGTACAATACTATGGCAAAACAATCCGTTTCTCATCTGCGCTTCATCTGTGCCAGCCACGTTGCACTGTCTACTCAGTCGTAGTCTCATGCCGTCAGCATGCACGATGCACAGCCAGCTCACTTTTCCGCATTGACGGGACCGCAGCCCGGTGTGAACTCGCCACTGCGATCATACGACTTCTAACTCTGCCGTCTCTAGCCATGTCTGCGTACTCGGTAATGTCCTTAATACCACGTTCGGCTGCGTCATTCACGACTGACAACTGCTGCATTTCATTCTCCATTCGAACATACTCATCGTCATCTGCCCACTGGCTGGGATGGTTTTTCAACCAAGCCTCACTGTTGTCCAGCAGGCTGAACATCAGCCAAGATATTGGCCCCACGAATGGTGCTAGATCATGTGACGCGTCCAGGACTTCTGGACGCGTCACATGATCTAGCCTCACTAGTTGTCCAGCAGGCTGAACATCAGCCAAGATCTTGGCCCCACGAATGGTGCTAGATCATGTGACGCGTCCAGGACTTCTGGACGCGTCACATGATCTAGCACCATTCGTGGGGCCAAGATCTTGGCTGATGTTCAGCCTGCTGGACAACAGTGGGGCTTGGTTGAAAAACCATCCCAGCCAGTGGGCAGATGACGATGAGTATGTTCGAATGGAGAATGAAATGCAGCAGTTGTCAGTCGTGAATGACGCAGCCGAACGTGGTATTTAGGACATTACCGAGTACGCAGACATGGCTAGAGACGGCAGAGTTAGAAGTCGTATGATCGCAGTGGCGAGTTCACACCGGGCTGCGGTCCCGTCAGTGCGGAAAAGTGAGCTGGCTGTGCATCGTGCATGCTGACGGCATGAGACTACGACTGAGTAGACAGTGCAACGTGGCTGGCACAGATGAAGCGCAGATGAGAAACGGATTGTTTTGCCATAGTATTGTACATTATCGCGTTAAATGTGCATCTACTTCACTGTCATTGTGCACTCTCATTCTCACAGTTCGACCTGTATCTAACATAGTGATGTTGATTAGCATACTGATGTTGATGTGCCACTGTGAGTTGTCAATAGGTCAAATATATGTCAATAGGTATATGTCAATAGGTCAAAATAATGGACTGAACTGAAAATAGCATGTTACTGTCTCGAAACAACCCTTCTATCATTTCTAAATACATTTCTTCACAGACCAAGTCACGGCGATCACTGCAATGCCTTACTCTGATAACCGCTCGTTATTTCCGGTTGCGTTGGATCTGAAATGGCCGCATAGAACAATAAATATTGTGATTTGAACATTTTGTCTGAATTAAAGTTTGTTCTGCTCAATGAAAGCTTTTAAATAAGCCCACTCCCAGGTCTGTGCGATGAAATTGATTTTCCACCCCATTGGGGTGGGGTCACTGACCTTTGAGGGGCTGGGGGGGGGACCAAAACTTAAAGGAGGGGGACCAAACTTGGTCAGCTTAATCTTTGTGTAAAAGAGCACCCCGTTTTGGTTGGGCAGCTTGCACGGCCAAAAAGTTGTTTTTTTGGGACACTCTAAGGGACAGCTGTGGCCGGACCATCACCGCAGGGACAGCTGTGGTGGGTGGCTGGCCTCTGATCTGTGGACAGCCAGACAACAGGAAGAGCAGCCATTGGCCGGTCCCGTGAGATAAACTTGGAGCCTCTGCAGCGGCGGAGGGTGATCAATGGAAGGAATTGTGCTACAGAACATTTTTAGCGAGAACAGCATCGGACCTCCTGTAGCGTAATCGAGCTGAGCGGCGATAACCTCGATGGAGCTGTGTGGGCAGCAATAGGTGGCGGAATATCAGAATTGAAGCGGAAGGGTGCCGGGCAGTTTTTGGGGTCGATTCTTTCCAGTCAACGTGATGGGGTCAGTGCTGAGTTCCCAGCTTTAGGGGGCACCGTGTTCCGGTGTCACCCATTCCTTCCCGCTCCACCGCAGCAATGTAGGGACAGTTGTCGCCGTGCAACACTGCTTCTTCCGCTGAAAAGTGAAGCGTAAGGGCCGCTCGAGAGACGCGACAAACATGAGCATTCGAGCTTCACAAGGTACATACTTCAATCGTTTTTCCTTGTTCAAGACATGATAATTGTTGCTGATGAAGATGTTGTGCCTAAACATGCGTTATTTTTAATTTCTCATTGTTAAATTACCAATCGTGTGCAGACGATTGGTGGCATTTTGCTGACATCACCGGAGCGAGGTCGACTGAACAGTAGTCCACCTGAAGTCTTACGGTCAAATCAACTGCACACTGTTTAATAACCAGATTTTGTGTGGTTCATGCATACCATAAACGCGTAGAGAAAATGGCGCGAGCACAAACAACTGCACCCTAGCCGCTGCAGGCATTCATCCTTTTCTCGGCGGTCACGGTCAGAACAGCTTCAACATCTGTTCACCATCGGAGTCGAGAGCGGAGCAGGAACACTCGACTCGAATTATCATCGGAGTCGAGCGTTTCAGATGCCCTCCGGCACAACACACCGGACGAATAATTGAAATACATCGCTCATGTATGTGGTGCCGAAAAAAAAGAATCGAGGAATAATTGCACCGCAAACAATCGTTGGACAACTGGGCGTGGAACTGATTATTGAACTAGCAACGCGCTGCACCCGCGAGAGGTCAATTAGCGGTGTGCAGAAGCGCGTGCCAAGTGTGATTGGGTCCTCCTTGGCCAGGAACGATGAGATAAAGCTTGCACGAGCCGGATGCGAGTGGCCGTATTTTCCAGAATAACTCGGAACGGTTTCAGCTGTCGCTTTTCTGCATTACGTGCAATGTAAACAAATTTATGCAAAGCAGATCTATTTAAGTTAGGTTTCGACGCATGGAGATGGAGAGAGAGGCGCATCCCGCCCGTCTCCGCTTACAGGTAGGTAATTGACCCCAACCCACCTTGGGCATGTGAGGCAGGTAATTCCTCGCGACAGCACAAACAAGGCACGAAAGCAGCAGTCAGCGGACAGCCTGGAGGTAATCCAAATCATCTTTCCGTTTCTTTTCTCTTTATTGCTGTTTAGTGGTTGCTTTGTCAATACTTTTGCTGTCATGCGCCGTTACCTCGGCTCTTGTCTACGATAGTAAGACACTGCTCGTTCCCGAACTTTCGCACGAAGGCCACTCTATCGTTTGGCACTGTTTGTGGTCATCCCACGTGTCAGAGGAGTTCGTCATCTGGGGCCTGGACAGCGAAGCGGCGTCCGTCAACTGGGGCCCGAACAGCGAAGCGTTGTCCATCATCTGGTGCCCGGACAGCGAAGCGTTGTCCATCATCTGGTGCCCGGACAGCGATGCGGCGTCCATCATCTGGTGCCCGGACAGCGAAGCGTTGTCCATCATCTGATGCCCGGACAGCGAAGCGGCGTGCATCATCTGGAGCCCGGCAGCGAAGCGTTGTCCATCATCTGGTGCCCGGCAGCGAAGCGTTGTCCATCATCTGGTGCCCGGCAGCGAAGCGTTGTCCATCATCTGATGCCCGGACAGCGAAGCGGCGCGCATCATCTGGAGCCCGGCAGCGAAGCGGCGTGCATCATCTGGTATCCGATAGAGAAGCGGCGTCGGCGCTACCGTCTCTAAAAACAGGGCTTTTATCGAGGGTTGAAGCTTGCACATTAATCAGAGCACAATGGTGGAAATGCTGGTGGGGGGTGTGGGGATGCTGGTGGGGGGTGGGAGGGGGGGGGACGGTGCCATTTGGTGCCGCATAACTGATGATTAGCACGCTGTTAAGTAAGGGAAGCATAGGCATCCGGTGCTACTCCAGGTTTCCACGCCCACGAACCAGTGCAGAGGTGGACAAGACTTCAACTTGTCTGGCGCACAGGACGTTCGTGATGTCTGTAGCGACCGGCTAATCTCACTCAAGCCGACCTGACCGATGTAAAGTCAACTGCAAACGTAACAAGTCGGCTACCCGAAGTCGGTCCACGTATTGCTCTTGTTCAGTGCTATAGAGGTCGGCTTCATTTGTATAAAACTGCATTTGCCTGTCCTGTGCCGCTCTACTCCGTAGTCGCCAGCCAGTTGTGCATCGGGCGACCTTGACAGAAAATAGACGGCGTCGGGAGCAGTGTGCTTTATTTCGCTGACAACTCGAGCCTTGGCCTGTTCGGGGACAGCCGTTGTATCAACCTGCCCTGCATCGTTTGACCCCGACCTGCCCTGCAAACCGGCATACGTACCGGCATACGTACGTACCGAATGCCAAGCAAAGCGTGCGGCATGCATGCACGCTTCCTGACAACATAAGTACCGAGGGGCCGTAAGTAGCGGGGTGAAGCTGACAGCTGAACTGTGAATGCCTTGTTCACACACCAGCACCTCGTCAGCCACGTGGGGTTGGCGTGGTCAAGCGGTTGGCACCTTCGTGAGTCGCAACATTTACGTGCCGAACATTCACATCTAGGGTTATTTACTGGCACGAACATTGCAGTGCATGAACCTTGGCGTATTCGAACATTTGCATGAAGTGAGAGACACTTCCGGATTACGAAGTACTTGGGATGCAAATATTTGTGATGCAATTGCATGCGTGCACACACACACACACACACAACGTACGTGCGTCGCGTACGAGCACGTGCCGCGTCGTGTACCTACGCGTTCACGACACGACACGACACGTACAGATACACGACACGGACAAAAGCGACACGACACGTACAGATACACGACACGGATAAAAGCGACACTTTGCGTCGAATATTTGCGTTTTCGAGCATGTTTGCACACAAACCATCACCTGTTGGTTGGGGTTAAACAGGCTCGCCGCCTGAATATAGTCATAAGGTCGACTTAGTACCACTGCGTGCCGACGCAACTCCATTTAAGGAGTTCTGGGGACGACCTTGATCGCGCGTCTAATAGTCGGTAGACAATGGAATTATGCGCGTGCGGGGACGATTGGTCTAAGGGTAAGATGCTCGTCTCGCAATCGAAAGATTATGGGTTCGAATCTCACCTGTCGCTACTCTTCGCCCGCGACCAATCGGCGTGAGAGATTGGCGACGCTATATGACTCAACGGTCGACGTGTCGTAAAACCAATAACCAATGCGCATGCTGTACCGCAGTACATCAGCTACTTGAGGATCAAAATACACTAGCAGGATAAGCACACGCTTATGAAGTTAATGTCGTAGGGCAATGTATTTGCTCTACCCTATTTGCATGTATTTAGATCCCGCATTAGGGTCAATGATTAGGGTGCCCGCATTAGGGTCCCATAGTGCCCGCATTAGGGTCAATGATATCACCCATGCTAAATATGGAAGACATGGCAGGGGGATCCATCATGGCATGGGACATGGGACATGGGAACCATCGAATGAGATCCATCCGCAAACACGTGGGTATCGAAAATGACACCCCGGAATACCAGCCAGGTCAGTTCGAGCGTTAAACGACGTGCCGAAGCCCACCTGGGCGAGAAGTACTGATCGGTTATCCGCGCTGCAAATGCCGGTGTGTTGCTGCGTAGCATGTACGCTCTTAGCACTGAAGACGATCCCAGCCATAGTACGCGCAGACTGCACCCAGCCCAACCCCAACGCCTGTCTGGAGCGACCGCTCGCACCTGAGCCACGCTCGAATCAGCATGAGAAAACATATTTCCGCACATTGACCACGAAACCTTGTGAAAATATTATTTCCATCATACAATTACTTAAACGAGGTCTTCGTGAAGGACGTTTTTGTCGGTACCTCTGCCGCGTGAGGTGTCTCGATGCGTGTCTGACGCTAAGACACGTGCTGATAGTGGGCCGTACTTGCAGCAGCATCTCTGCCACCAATGCCGCGTGCTGATAATGCGCCGTGCCTGAATTAGCTGCTCACGTAGTGGGAGGCCGACCCGGAGAAGCAGCCAGGCAGGCATCGGCGAGTCGATACCTACTACTGCACAACTGGCGAACCCAAGGGTCTGCGGAACTTGGGTCCGTACGGTCTACACGAGACACCAAGCCATCGTCGGCTGTCTGGTTTTCTCTATTGTGCTCGAGTGGCTGCGATATGAAAATAAAGACGATAAAACGGGGCCGATGTCCGGCAATGGCGTAATCAGGTTCGGTCTCCACGTGGTCCAAACTCAGGGGCGCGGGAACAATTGTCAAGCCAGAGGGAAGCACCGTCACTGTCGTCTGTTCCCGGCCCCATCCCCTACCCCACTCAACGTTCCCGGCCCCATCCCCTACCCCACTCAACGTTCCCGGCCCCATCCTCTACCCCACTCAACGTTCCCGGCCCCATCCCCTACCCCACTCAACGTTCCCGGCCCCATCCTCTACCCCACTCAACGTTCCCGGCCCCATCCTCTACCCCACTCAACGTTCCCGGCCTCATCCCCTACCCCACTCAACGTTCCCGGCCCCATCCTCTACCCCACTCAACGTTCCCGGCCCCATCCCCTACCCCACTCAACGTTCCCGGCCTCATCCCCTACCCCACTCAACGTTCCCGGCCCCATCCTCTACCCCACTCAACGTTCCCGGCCCCATCCCCTACCCCACTCAACGTTCCCGGCCTCATCCCCTACCCCACTCAACGTTCCCGGCCCCATCCTCTACCCCACTCAAAGTTCCCGGCCCCATCTCCTACCCCACTCAACGTTCCCGGCCTCATCCCCTACCCCACTCAACGTTCCCGGCCCCATCCTCTACCCCACTCAACGTTCCCGGCCCCATCCCCTACCCCACGCAACGCTCCCGGCCCCATCCCCTACCCCACTCAACGTTCCCGGCCCCATCCTCTACCCCACTCAACGTTCCCGGCCCCATCCTCTACCCCACTCAACGTTCCCGGCCCCATCCTCTACCCCACTCAACGTTCCCGGCCCCATCCCCTACCCCACTCAACGTTCCCGGCCCCATCCTCTACCCCACTCAACGTTCCCGGCCCCATCCTCTACCCCACTCAACGTTCCCGGCCCCATCCTCTACCCCACTCAACGTTCCCGGCCCCATCCTCTACCCCACTCAACGTTCCCGGCCCCATCCTCTACCCCACTCAACGTTCCCGGCCCCATCCTCTACCCCACTCAACGTAAAAAGACTCACTTCGGCTACGTTGTTTCTGGAGCCCCAACATTCTTTGGTGTTATTTTAGTGTCAGGTTTTTCCCTTCAGCTGATCGACAGCCCAGCCCCTGCCTTCCCACGCTCCTGTGCTCCTGTTTGACCTGGACTCAGGCAGCCGACCCCTTCACCCTTCCGTCGTAGAGGCAAAGCAGCATTCTCCCGCGGTCATAAAATGGTAGGCTATTGCTCGGGTCCCATACTTTCAGATATTTACGGGCTGACGTTCCTGCCGTACCAATGGTTATTGCTATGCTTTTATTCGGCGGCTGACAACCAAAGCCGCAGTGCAGATGATCGTTCCTGCACTAACATGGAAGAAGGGAAAAATCCCGTTTGGTGTTTTGTAATACATAATGTCATGCAAGAGCTGCGCCGCCCTTTCAATGGTAGCGCTTTTGAGGACGGACCAGAGGGGCTGACGGCCCAACTCGCCGATCAGGCTGCGAGCCACGCTGGCATTGACCACGACGGAGCCAGGCTGGCATTGACCGCGACGGAGACCGGCGCCGACGGAGCCAGGCCGGCATTGACCGCGACGGAGACCCGCCCGGTGGAGCCACGCTGGCATTGACCGCGACGGAGACCGGCGCCGACGGAGCCAGGCCGGCATTGACCGCGACGGAGACCCGCCCGGTGGATCCATGCTGGCATTGACCGCGACGGAGACCGGCGCCGACGGAGCCACGCTGGCATTGACCACGACGGAGACCGGCGCCGACGGAGCCAGGCTGGCATTGACCACGACGGAGACCCGCCCGGTGGATCCTTGCCGGCACCGTCGGCTGGGTCCATCCACCCGATTCGGATGTCGCCTGATGCAGAAACTTGGTAACTTCAGGAAGATGTAGTACTTTCCCGAAGTTGTCCAGTTATCTAGGCGGGGGTCAGACCCCACCAAGAAAAACATCAGGTGTGATCGGGACCACAGCGATGGCGATGGCCATGGTGCCTGGTGTTACATAACGAAACAGGATATAATGCTAAACCTTGTCCATTCAGCGGAATTTTAGCTTTTACTGGGAAGAAGCCGGATGTCTGTTGCTGCAGAGGGGATGACTCAAAGATGATCTAAATGTTCGCCTGCCGAAAGTATTCCTTTCATACAGAGTGCAGGAAGACGAGGCGCACCTCACAATTTCTCATGTTGCAGTAGGTATACCGCCAAGTGCTCAACAATGTCATCTCAGCGTTTTGCTCGCTATTTCGAACTGGGTGGAGCCGGAGCTGAGTACCCGAAAGAAAACTGTCGTTTGATTGAAAAGAGAATGGAGGAGCCCAGTGGTGTCCCGAAGGGCGCCGGGAAAAGGGCGAATTCCCCCCCAACACTGAGATGTGGTGGGCCCCCAAGAACCGCGCCTGGGCCCGAAGAATTCGTCTCCCCCACACAAAAAAAACAGCCGGGCCCCGAAAATTTGCTCTGGTGTACAAAAATCGTGCCGGGGTCCCAAATAATCGTGCTGGAGCCCCATAATTTCTTCGAGACGCCGAGAAGTCGCGCTAGAGCCCCCACAATCGAGCTGGGACCCTACAAAAATTCCGTCGGTGGCCCAAAATAAAAGCGAGGTCCTAAAAGCACAGCGAAAGAACCGTAAAATCGCACGAGGTGTGGCGAATGGCCCGAATGCACAAGGCGAGTGTACACGTGCACCAACGTTGGGCTGGCGTGTTTGCGACAGGGCGTTGTGAACTGAAATCAGAATCTCAAAATGTACATGGTATGAGGTTTGCACAAAGGTAATTTCAAGTGTGAACTGGCTTACCAAAGGATGCTAAAAACATTTGAACAGGGAGAGGGACAGCAATCCGGTGCTTAGAATCGATGGTGTTACAGTGGGCCCCATCACAGGAAAAAGTTGGTCAGCATTTATTTTAATTGAAGAATAAGAAAGCCCTTTGAAAAAAGTGTTCGAAACCAGGAGACTTTTTATAATAATGGTGGTAGGTGAGCCTTCCCCAAATCCCCCCCACCTAACGCAAATGCTAGGTGCACCGCTGGAGGAGCCAGTGGCGATGGCTGCGGTCTTCCGACATCGGTCATGCCGTAGCTGTGCTTGTGTCAATGTGTCAACAAGACGAGCATCTCAACAGTGTGCACTGTTGAGCACCTCTGGGTGGGCGATTTACTCCAGTTCCGATGAGGATTCACCATCTGGAGCTCTTCACCCTCGCAGAGCTGGGCTCAGTTTCATCTCTCTACCCACACCCGGGCTTTTCGAAGGTAACTTGCAAACTGTTTAAGGAGTCGCTTTGAACTTTGGAATGGCTTCCGACAGCTGAGGATTGCACATTGTGCAGAAATACAGGTTCCGTCTACTGAGATTACCGAAACACAGGTCAGTCGGGTCAACGCCTGGTCTTATTACCGTATCTTAGACGCACATGTGCGTCTAAGATACGGTAAATGCTGCGATGATAAATGTGCGACGATAAATGCTTCAATGCATTGAAGCAATTATCATGAACAAACCAAAGAACAAACCAGAGAACAAACCGGAGAGCAAACCGAAGAACAAACCAGAGAACATATCGGAGAACACGGACGTAGAAACCGAAGGAGCGGAGAAGACTCGTCCCCTCCACTTATCGACGAACCACAAAGTGCCCGCTTTAGGCCACGAAGTGGCGCCTCTTTGCAGCCACACGGCGTCAAAGGGGCCAACTTCATTAGCGCTGTCAAGGCTCTTTGAAACGTATAACGCGTCCCTCGTTTGCGGTCAAGGATGTTTCTAAGAATTAAGCCCGGCGTCCATCGGATTCAATCCGGTGCTACGGTGCGCTGAACCCGGCGCCACCCTGGTAATGCTGATACTCCACTGAGATCTCCGAGCGCCTCCCCAGGCCTTCGACAGCCTCATCGGCTGTCGGAGGGTTAGCTCGTGAACTGGTCCTTACTGTTCCTTCCTATATAATCAGATTATTTTCATGCGATGGCCACAGGTAGGGTCAATGTTAAACTCGTCAAAAGTTGGGTGTGTGGGGAAGGGGTTGCACTGCTCTCCTTGGGGTTAAGGGACTACAGAGCGGCCTCTAGTGTTCAGGGTGTCTCTGTAGGATGACAGCAGCTCCCCCGAGGAGTGAATGGGACGCCTCGTTGGAGTGGTCAGAGTACTCTCGAGTGCTGGTGCCAATACGCCCGTCTTGTGGTCGGGCGTCCTTCTGGCACGCACACCGGAATGGAGGGGTGGGGCAGAATCCGCCCACCCCCTCTTTTTTCGGACGATATCCGACGAATTGGCTGGCATATTGTCATGACATTCCGTGATTTTCGTGCAAATTGAAAGGAGCATCGCACGCCAAAAAAAAACGGAATCTGTTGGTAAATCGAGGAAATGCTGGGGTGAAAAGTCAACCCACCCTTCGGCAGCCGGTTGTCACAAAAGTTCCGTCGGAGCGGCGGTGGAGGTGCGGCGCGCCGGCCGGGGCCCTCGCAGCCAGCGTCGGTTGTTTACGATGTCTGCCGCTAGGTTTACTGCGCATGATAATGCTCGTTAATTCGTGTTTTTCGGTGGGTTTGTTTTGATGGTGCTGCACTATGCCACCTTGGCCAGGATCGCCACCCACCCCCGGCGACACGGTTAATTTTATTTCAGTTTGGGTTTCCTTGAAAACTGAATTGCCTAAACGACTGAATGGGGGAATTGTGGGATAGACGTGTTTACAGACATGAAGAAAAACAAATTAACTGATGTTCATGCACGTGCATTGTTTGCATATGCAACACCTCGCTGATTAATCTGCAGTTTATTATGCTCATGATCCAGTTATATTACGTGCATCTGAATTTCTTCGGAAAATGTCGCGAAATATTTCGTCCGCCTTGGGTTTTTCACCGAAATGTGCATCGATGCAAATGAAGTCAAACGTCAAAATCAGTGTACCGACAAGATATTTTTAGCAGTCAGTTTCCCGATTTGATCTCTACCCACCTGACTTCAACACCCATTCTAACGCTTGTTTCACTTGTACCGTGGCCTGAACCCATGTCCTAGCCGCCGATCATGTCTTATCACCGACATCAGTCTCCAGTGGCCATGAAGGTGTGTCTGCCTCAGGCGATGGTCTTCCCAAGCTCAAATCGTGCTCGTCGATCCCGACCATGACCAGTCTAACCAGAACCGTTGACCTCAGATAACGAGCCTGGATCTGAGATTATAACCAATGACCTCAAGATCGCAGCCCATGACCTCGGGTAAGGTCATGGATCACATGACCCCGGTGACCCATTCCTTGACCAGCGTCTGTGCGTTGCAGAAACACCGCAAGGACGTCAACAACTTCGACAAGCAGTTCACCTCGGAGAAGACGGACCTGACGCCGACCGACAAGCTGTTCATGATGAACCTCGACCAGACCGAGTTCATGGGCTTCTCCTTCCTCAACCCCGAGTACGTCCAGCACGTCTGAAGCGCGTCAGCACGGCCATCGGTCGGTCCATCGGCCATCGGCTCGCCACCGGTCCATCGGCCCGCCACCGGTCCATCGGCCCGCCACCGGTCCATCGGCCCGCCACCGGTCCATCGGCCCGCCACCGGTCCACCGGCCACTGCGATGGCGGGCGGTGGCGCCTGCCGCGCGCTCGCCAGCCGTCGCGAGCGACCAGCCGGCCGCCGACTGCCGGACACGCCGTGCGAGTGACGGTCGGCAACACGAACGCGTCCGCTCCGGTCGGCCGCCCGCCCGCCGGAGGCGTCCGCTCACGCAGGCGGGCCGCGCCACACGCCTGCAGCGCGCCGGCGCTCGGAGGCGCTCGGGAGCGCCTCGAGACGCCTCTGAGCGCTTCGAGGCGCCTCTGAGCGCTTCGAGGCGCCACTGAGCGCTGTCGGACTGCGCGCGAGACCCGAGGCCCGGCGGCCGCCGCCTCCGCGACGGACCGGGCGGGGCGACACTGCCAATACTCAGCTGCGGCGGCGACAGAAGCGGTAGTCACGTGATCGGGAGCGACTGTGCGCCATGTGTCTCCCGCCGCCAGCGTACCGCAGTAGCTTACGTTACGACAGAGGCGGTAGTCACGTGATCGGGAGCGACTGTGCGCCATGTGTCTCCCGCCGCGGTCGTCACGTGATCGGTAGCGACTTTGCGCCATGTGTCTCCCGCCGCCAGCGTACCGCAGTAGCTTACGTTACGCTGGCTATGCAAGGTCTCATGTTGGGCCTCGTGGCAACGATATTGGTGTTTAACTTGGTCAGCGACCTCCTTACGCTTTCCGGACTCAGTCGAATTACATCTCAATGTGATTTACCGGTAGGGACGGCTATGCCCCGGGAGGAGCCGTGTAGAACTCGTAATATCAGTGTCTTTTGTCGGCGGTGTGTAGCGCTTAGCCCAGCGGGGTCCGACCGGAGGCCGAGCGCACTGGATGCCGGCTGAGATGACCATGTCACCGGTGGTGCAGTAGCGGCGGTGGAGCGTGGCTCTGCCACACCTCCCCAGCACCACGGACATGGCCGACGCACAGTCGGTAACACCCCGCCAATACAGGCTCCAGATTGTGCAGCAGCTTCGGTTGGTGACAGAGAGCGAATCACATGCTGGAACCCCGCACGGATACGCCGCCGGGCGGGGCTTTTGATGCTGGCAGATCGGTGGTTCCCGCGGGCCCAGCATCTGCCGCACGTGCCACCCACACCCGGCCAGAGCACACGCCGAACATTCAGTCGTTCAGCACAGCTCCGCGATTGGCGCCAACCCCGCTCCGCGATTGGCGCCAACCCCGCACCGCGAATGGCGCCACCCGACCATACGCGCTTTCCCAGCTAGCTGGACAACACGCGCAGCTGTAGCTGTGCGATGCAAGCCAGTACGCGCATACCGTGGAGGGGGCGGAAGACGCGCCGCACGGCCTCCGCGACCGGACCGGATGTTTTCCCCGCTGCCGGAACAGCTTTCTGCCAACTCCCGACGTCGTCCCGCGGCAGGTTCCGCTAAAATACAGGCGAGTGCACGGAAGCCGACCCCCTCTGACCTACTTTGGCCAGGCTCCTCGGGCATGTCCCAGCGGTCGAAAGCATTCACTCACCCCACCCCATGCGTTCCTCGACTCACCACCAACATCTCCGCTGTCGTCAAAATGCGGATGGCTGCACGCCTTCACTGAAAATTCCGGGCATGACCGCTGCAGAATGCACGTCACGGACAGTTAGGTCACGGATAGTTAGGTAACGGACAGTTAGGTCACGGATAGTTAGGTCACGGACAGTTAGGTCACGGATAGTTAGGTCACGGACAGTTAGGAAGAATCACACATCCGCAGTCGTGAAGGCGACCGTCTTGTTTTTATTTCGACGTCCGTACGGCAGGCAGAAGTTTTTCCGCTGAACCCCCAAAAGTAACCGGACGCACGTAAGGAAGGGTACACTCGTTGGATGGTAATTCGAGTTTTAGGGCGCATCGATCAGGTTTGGTCATGCAACGCCCATGTGAACACGGTGGCTGGGATTCTGGGTGGCTCCAAACGAACTCAAAAACTAAAAGCGTACAATGGGCATTTTGGATCCAAAATGTACCTCGATACGTCACCAACCTGGAGATCTCCACCAGGACGCTGGAATACTGCAGCGGCACCGATTATGGCCACCAGTGACTTCTACAGAACACGCAGACGAACGTTACGCCCCGGCAACTGAGGGGTGGGGGAACGTCCTCCTACTATTTCAACACGATAACCAGCGCAAACCCGTCCTCGTGGCAATGCAGGCCGATGCCCTGAGACGACCTCAGAGCCGGACATGGCCAGCGGCCGGGACAGATTCGACTCGCAGTGCCCCACAACCCCGCCGCTGGCCGCCCTCCCGCCAGCCACACACACACACACCCGTCTTCAGAACTGTTTATTTTCCACTTTTGATAAAAAGGCTTCCGCCGCGACGGAGCCGCGCCGCCGCGGCCGACTGGGCGCGCGCGCGGGCGCGGGAGATTCACGCGCGCGCCGCCACAGGCGCGCCGTCTGCTACGTAACGAGCCGGCAGCGCGCGCGCCGGCGGCTGTCGGCCGGACAACAACGAAGGGCGGCGGCGCCGGCGCCGGCCGACCGAGGCGGCCGCCGCCGTCGCCGCACCGAATTTTAGAAACATACTTGCGGTATAAAATCTATCAGAATATGTATTCAACACAACGGCGGCAGCGCGTCCTGCCCCCTGTCGGCTGTTGTGCCGCCACCACCAGTCGGCGCGCCGCCGCGCCGACCCGCCCGACGCGCGGCCGCTGCGTCCGCGCCGGCGCCATTAAATTAAGGCCATCACACAAGATATAGGCGAGTTGAGACGAGCAGTGAGCCGAAGCCAGTCGACCGCCCGCCTGCCGCATCCGCACCACCTCTCGCCCTCTCTCTCTCTCGCGCGCGCGCGCTCACCAGGTTCGCTTGGCCCGTCGCGCGCGCGCGCTTTCTCACTCTCTCGTTCAGTCTTTTTCCCCGGTCACACGAACACACGCAGCCGTCCGCCGGAACCAGATCCCGTCGTCATTGCCACTAAGTAACACAATTCACTCGATAAGCTTAAGAACCTTTCCTATGGCGATCGTTTTACCTGCAAACAGAGAGGTGGTTTAGCGAAACGCAGATGTCGGCGATAAGCTTACAGCACCAGCAAGGCCGCCGACTTAGTGCTTCAGTTCATCACTAAATACTCTGTAAATACAAAACACAACTGCTTACATCTATACACGACAAGGTCGAGATCAGCGGACACCACTCCCTCGCCTCCAAATGTGCCACGAATGAACAAGGAGGGATTCACCAGCTGTGACACAGAATCTGGCTACTATATCGCGGCCGCACATGATGCTCGCTAAGATCACCGCAGTGACGCAGAAGGCCACTAGGCGTGGCTAACTGACAAATAACCCGAACCACACCTCTGCCATTGCCATTCCCAGTCCGTTGGTGAACGTGCCCGGGCCGCCCGGGACCCGTGAGGCCAGCTCGGCGGCGGCCCGTGCAGCGGCGCCACTGTCGCCGCCTACGTCACCACACAGCGCCCGGGCAGCGCCACCCATCTGACTCCGCCTACGTCACCACACAGCGCCCGTGGAGCGGCACCCATCTGACTCCGCCTACGTCACCACACAGCGCCCGGGCAGCGCCACCCATCTGACTCCGCCTACGTCACCACACAGCGCCCGGGCAGCGCCACCCATCTGACTCCGCCTACGTCACCACACAGCGCCCGGGCAGCGCCACCCATCGGACTCCGCCTACGTCACCACACAGCGCCCGGGGAGCGGCGCCACTGTCGCCGCCTACGTCACCACACAACGCCCGGGCAGCGCCACCCATCTGACTCCGCCTACGTCACCACACAGCGCCCGGGGAGCGCCACCCATCTGACTCCGCCTACGTCACCACACAGCGCCCGGGGAGCGGCACCCATCTGACTCCGCCTACGTCACCACACAGCGCCCGGGCAGCGCCACCCATCTGACTCCGCCTACGTCACCACACAGCGCCCGGGCAGCGCCACCCATCTGACTCCGCCTACGTCACCACACAGCGCCCGGGCAGCGCCACCCATCTGACGCCGCCTACGTCACCACAACGGCAGCGCCACCATCGACCCGCCACGTCACCACAAGCCCCGGGCAGCGCACATCGACCCCCTACGTCACCACACAGCGCCCGTGGAGCGGCACCCATCGACCCGCCAACGTCACCACACAGCGCCCGGGAGCGGCGCCACTGCGCCTACGTATAGCGCACCCATCTGACTCCGCCTACGTCACCACACAGCGCCCGGGGAGCGGCACCCATCTGACTCCGCCTACGTCACCACACAGCGCCCGGGCAGCGCCACCCATCGGACTCCGCCTATGTCACCACACAGCGCCTGGGGAGCGGCACCCATCTGAATTCAGAGCACCACCCATCTCCGTCCCAGACTAGAGCAGTACCCATCTCCGTCCCAGACTACAGAGCAGTGCCCATCTCCGTCCCAGACTACAGAGCAGTGCCCATCTCCGTCCCAGACTACAGAGCGACCATCATCTCCGTCCCAGACTACAGAGCAGTGCCCATCTCTGTCCCAGACTACAGAGCAGTGCCCATCTCCGTCCCAGACTACAGAGCAGTGCCCATCTCCGTCCCAGACAACAGAACAGCATCCACCGACACCTAATAATTGAGAGCAGCACCGATATCCACCCTAGACTAGAAAACCCTCCTTCACCCTAGACTACAGAGCTGCACCATCCATCTCTGCCCTATCATATCGAGCTCACGCCCATCCTCGACTTGGGAACAGGCGGTCCCAGTTCCGACCCGGGCCAGGGAGCGACACATCCATCCCAAACCGAGAAGCACCCACCCCTACCCCACAACAGCGGACGGCACCCACGTCCAGCCCAACGTCGACACGGCCGATTGGCGCTCACCTTCGTCGCGTAGTGTGAATCGTCCGAGTTGGGGGAACTTTTTGAAGACCTCTAGACAGATGGGCCCGCTCGACTCGAGCCGCATGATCACCACCTGGTCCTGCTTGACGAATCGCGGTCGCGTCTTGGACTTCTCTCCCGTCCGCTTGTCGATCATGCACAGCAGCGCCTGACGCACACGACGCCGACGGTTAAGGCCTCGGCTGAGGCTACAGCAGTGTCCAGCACACGACGCCACTGATCAAGTCCTCGGCTGATGCCTTATGCCCATCACTCCACAACTGCTGTCTGCTCCACGACCCTCCGTCAGCGGCCCTTCCGCCCACCACCCCACTACTGTGTCAGCTCCTGAGAACGGATCGAACCAGACGACAAAAAGGGACACAGACGACACAGACGACCAGACGACACATCGACTTCATGCCAGCTGCGACGCGAGAATCCCGCAGAAGGCGGTCGTGGCCGGCCTGCCGCATTTGCCGGTTCAGAGAAGGAAGCACCACCCGGGACACGTGGCTGCGCGCCAGTCGACTTTCGGAAGCACACAAGTTGGACACGCCGCATTTCTGCCCTGCCGAACTACTCTGGCAGCGACTGCTTGGCATTGCCGACCGCAAGATGGCAATACCTTTATTGAGGCAATGTGTCATGGTACCTAACGATTCCCTGAAATATACCGGAAGTATTTTGTTTCAGGTGAAGTGAGTTAGATGACAATGACAAATATCTGAAAGCTACGTATCATAACTCCACGTAGTAATCATCTTCAAATATGATTGGTGATTCTTTCATTTTCGTCGAACTACCCCGCTCAGTTTGATTGGCATTTTGGCACACAAAGTGAGAGGCTGTGGGGATTATACATTTCAGCAATTCGCAACATTACTCCAAGCCGTACATTCTTCCCCATCCAAACCGGGCGCATGTCGCGCCGCCGGCCGGCCGCGGCTCACCTTGACGGTGACCTCCTCGACGCAGGTGTGCAGGTGGCAGATGGCCGAGTAGCCGGCGCAGATGATGGACTTGTGCTCCAGGATGGCCACCTGGGCGTCGAACAGCCGGCCCGTCGGCACCGGCCGCGCCGGGTCGCACAGCACGAAGCCCGACGAGATGTCGTTCTCGTCGACGCCCTTCAGTCGGATCTTGACGTTCTCGCCGCCCACCACCGTGGTCACCTCCTCGTCATCAGACCACAGCGCGTCCGCCTGCACGGACACCTGTCGGCCGCACGTGCAGACGCGTCAGGCGCCATGTCCACCCACATCCACAGGCCACGTCCACAGCCCACAGCCAGATCACAAGATGTGCCAAAGTCCGATCAGACCTCAGCATCACTTGCTTGGGTGGCGAAGCGAGAGACTATTCTTCAGTAGGTAGTAGTTGGGTGTAAAGTTAAAGAAGCAAAAGAAGTGGAACAAAGGGTTTCGAACGAATTACTATTGTCTAACCAAGATCCAATGCAATTTAAAACGAATGGTAGCAACATGCATTTGCAGCGTAGTTTCCCCGCTTATTGAATGTCCTTAGGTGCAATGCTATGCTGAATACAGGAACAGAATGGAAGCGAGTTCGATAACTCGTGAAATTTCTAGGTACGAGCGAAACATTATTCCCAGGTGGCATCATTTTCCACCCACATCTATAAATTTTGGGACAATATACAACGCACAGCGGACTAGATCGTGGGATGATACATGGTACAGCAATATATTAACATCAAACTCTAATATAAGGTTAAAGGGGACGAGTGGTCTAGGGGTAAGATGCTCGTCTCACAATCGAAAGGTTGTGGGTTCGAGTCTCACCTGTCGCTACTCTTCGCCCGCGGCCAATCGGCGTGAGAGATTGGCGACGCTATATGACCCAACGGTCGACGTGTCGTAAAACCAATAACCAACCAATATAAAGTTAAAGAAACGTTTGCATAATTGGTCACCACAAACTTCATATCTATGCTTGCCATCAATGTCATATGAGATAACTAATGAAGTCGGCTTCGAACCCCTCTTTCGGAATGCGTTTGGCTTCCATGTATCCTGGGAACCGCGCTCCGAGCGGATCCCAGACATTCGGCCGGCGCGCTGACATCGGCATTGGACGCTTCGAGTCGTGGCGACTGCGCTTGGTCAGTTTCCGTTCTCAGCGGCGGGGCGGTCGGCGGGTGCTGAGTTATTGTGACACCAGTGTCACCATTGTATCATGAAGTATGTGGGGCGTGCCTGGAGTGCGACGACCGAACCCTCCATTCGCAGCCTGGTGCAATAGGTGATGCCGGCCAGTGACAGGCAGAGCGTTGGCCGGGCCAACCCCCCCCCATGAGGATCCCTCTCGCGCGCGCGGTCGGCGCCGGCAGGGAGTTTGTTGTTTCGCTTGTTTGTTTTGGTTTTACGACCGTCACGTTGTTGTCGCCATCTCCACGCCGATCGGGGCAAGGTCAGCCGGACAGGCGAGACGAGCCCTAGACACCCGTCCAGAGTTGTGTTGTCGAGGCTGGTAAGATGTAGCCCTGGGATGAGGTGTGGACGTCGGGACGGCTGGTGTCAAACTGTTGACACTGTTGCACGAGCTATCGCCGTATTGTTCAATGAATGTCGACGTCAGCGGGCCGGCAGGTGCCGGCAGAATGTCTGGGACCCGCTCGGAGCCCAGTATGCATGGGAGCAAAACGAATTCGGAAAGAGGGGTCCAAAGTTGACTTCATAAGAGAGCCATGTTCACTTATTGATGCGTCTTGGTTTGGTCATACAGCAAAAAGTATTTCAAGATGAATTTTGTATTATAAAAATCTTACCTTTGAACTCTAGAATTAGAATCCGGAAATACAACCTCGTTCACGTGCACACGGCGTGTCGGCGGAAAGGTGCCATGACATCAGCAGATGACTCACCACGGTGTCAAAGGTGGGATGGGTGAAAACACGACTCACCCTGTTGGGCATCAACAGCAGGGTGCTGCCCTTCTTGCACATACCGCTCTCGACCTTTCCGAGCACAATCGTGCCGCGGTCGCTGTACTTGTCGACAATCGGCATCATGAACGGACCGTCCGGGTTGTGTTCCATGGAGGGCAACGTGTCGATGTACGGGATAAACGCCGGCCCACTGTCACACATCGGACATGGCGTCAGTCCCCACGGCAGACACTGGGCCACGCAATGAGGCACACTGCGTCATCCACTGCAACATGGACGTTGAGTCAGCCTCTGTGACATAGACATGGGGCATCCCCGGTGACATACATGCTGGCCTACCGGCTAGGTAACAGACACAAGTGCAGTCACCGCAGGGGACATGGCATTTGATTCCTGGTTCAGCTATGGATATTGGATCCGCTAGTGCAACACATAAACTGGCTCAGCCCTAAAACCAGCCGGTCAGTCTCTGTGACACAAAGACAACGTAAACCACCGCAACAGATAAATGATTTTAAAAAACGCATGCTCAAGGTGGCCCAGTGCATTGTTGACAAAAAGGCCGGTGTTTTAAACATTACCAGTGTTAAGACCATGCTAACACCGAGTGACTGGGTACTATCACGAGAGTCGAGAATGGATGACAGATATTTACGAAGCCTAATTATATACATTGCTTCCGATGCTCAGCGAGCGATATGTGCCTAGGTGCAAAGTGCCACCGACCTCACCAAACGCACAGATAACGGTGACCACCGTGCAACATGGTACCAGCAACAGACCCGCACCAGCGACAAGAGCGACACAGTACTGACCTGTACCAGGGGCACAGGGTGGGGTCCATAGGCGCCTTCAGACCTGCACCAGCGACACAATACTGACCTGTACCAGGGGCACAGGGTGGGATCGATAGGCGCCTTCAGACCCGCACCAGCGACACAGTACTGGCCTGTACCAGAGGCACAGGGCGGGGGTCGATAGGCGCCTTCAGACCCGCACCAGCGACAAGAGCGACACAGTACTGGCCTGCACCAGGGGCACATGGCGGGGGTCGATAGGCGCCTTCAGACCCGCACTAGCGACAAGAGCGACACAGTACTGGCCTGTACCAGGGGCACAGGGCTGGGTCGATAGGCGCCTTCAGACCCGCACCAGCAACAAGAGCGACACAGTACTGGCCTGTACCAGGGGCACAGGGCTGGGTCGATAGGCGCCTTCAGACCCGCACCAGCAACAAGAGCGACACAGTACTGGCCTGTACCAGGGGCACAGGGCTGGGTCGATAGGCGCCTTCAGACCCGCACCAGCAACAAGAGCGACACAGTACTGGCCTGTACCAGGGGCACAGGGCGGCGGTCGATAGGCGCCTTCAGACCCGCACCAGTGACAAGAGCGACACAGTACTGACCTGTACCAGGGGCACAGGGCTGGGTCGATAGGCGTCTGGAGGCCGGCACCGGTGAGACCCGAACAGGGCATGATGGCCACGTCCGTTTTGGGGTTGAAGCCGCACTTTTTTAGGTAGGGCATCAGCTTTTCTTTGCATTCGTTGTACCTGCCAAAGGCGGCCATGCTATTGTCTCTCACTTCACACAAATGGTCGTTGCCAAATATAACAGCGATGACCGCTGTGCTCCTGTGGCAAAACTGATAACGTCAGGGAAAAGTTTCCACGAAGGCTCGACGGGGAGGGACTGGAAGGTGATGCGAGATGGGTGGCATAAACATTAAGATACAAGGCTAAGGCTATTAAGACATGCAAGCATAAACATGTCCATCACAGAACATTGGCGGTAACAAGGTACGCGCACGGACCATTCCAATCTGTATTCCACCACAAAACATGACGCTGAAAATAAACAACCCATTTCACATTGACAACAAATTGCTGCCCTTCCTTGTTTTGGTTTGGCTTGCTGTTTCCTCCCTCAGCTCCGGAAACAGATATAACCCAAACATTTTTATGAACAATGCACCCTCAAAATCGTTGGGAGCTGTGCAAAATTTCCAAGCGATATCTTGAACGGCCTACGAGGCACATCCGAAAACCCTCGCGGGAAGGAGTACCCCCCCCCTCCCCTCCAGACAGTGCGACGGTTATTACTATACGCATCCATTCCCAGCTACATTAATCAAGAAGAAACATCCACTCGATTTAAAGGGAATTACAATTCACACTCGGGTTCGCCAGGCACGTTTGCCGACAATCAGCCGAACGACGCATGGCAATTACATCAAATCAACCCGGGCGGGCGGTCTCTTCAAGCCAGCGTCAGCACCGACAACACACAGCTGGCGCACGAGGCTGGCACACGAGACCGCCCGTCCCACCCGAGGCACGGCACGGCGTGGCCGACGTACCTCTGCTCCGACCAGCCCACCGTGTGGTCGTCCATCTTGTTGACCAGCACCACCAGGTGCTTGACGCCGGCCGTCTTCACCAGCATGGCGTGCTCGCGCGTCTGGCCGCCGCGGTCGAAGCCCGTCTCGAACTCGCCCTTTCGCGCCGAGATCACCTGTCGAGCGGTGGCGGGTGCGTCACGGCGCGGCCAGCTGCCCATCAGCTGACGTCACCCGCTGTCCATCAGCTGACGTCACCCGCTGTCCATCAGCTGACGTCACCCGCTGTCCATCAGCTGACGTCACCCGCTGTCCATCAGCTGACGTCACCCGCTGTCCATCAGCTGACGTCACCCGCTGTCCATCAGCTGACGTCACCCGCCATCCTGACGTCACCCCTGTCCATCAGCTGACGTCACCCGCTGTCCATCAGCTGACGTCACCCGCTGTCCATCAGCTGACGTACCCGCTGTCCATCAGCTGACGTCACCCGCTGTCCATCAGCTGACGTCACCCGCTGTCCATCAGCTGACGTCACCCGCTGTCCATCAGCTGACGTCACCCGCTGTCCATCAGCTGACGTCACCCGCTGTCCATCAGCTGACGTCACCCGCTGTCCATCAGCTGACGTCACCCGCTGTCCATCAGCTGACGTCACCCGCTGCCATCAGCTGACGTCACCCGCTGTCCATCAGCTGACGTCACCCGCTGTCCATCAGCTGACGTCACCCGCTGTCCATCAGCTGACGTCACCCGCTGTCCATCAGCTGACGTCACCCGCTGTCCATCAGCTGACGTCACCCGCTGTCCATCAGCTGACGTCACCTGCTGTCCATCAGCTGACGTCACCCGCTGTCCATCAGCTGACGTCACCCGCTGTCCATCAGCTGACGTCACCCGCTGTCCATCAGCTGACGTCACCCGCTGTCCATCAGCTGACGTCACCCGCTGTCCATCAGCTGACGTCACCCGCTGTCCATCAGCTGACGTCACCCGCTGTCCATCAGCTGACGTCACCCGCTGCCCATCAGCTGACGTCACCCGCTGTCCATCAGCTGACGTGACCTGCTGCCCAGCTGAGCACGTAGCCGCGGCCGGCCAGACCATACATGCTGGACTACACCACAGCACACGTGAATACACTGTCATACTAGACCAACGCTGGGAGCGAGTAGGTGGTTATTTGGGCTTAAAGGGTGTGTTAACTGCGATGGTCATATGCCATCGACCAGCAACCAAGGCATGACCAATAACCAAAAATGCCCATCCGGCGGCGAGTAGTCTGGGATTAAAGTGCAAGCCTCCCGATCGAAATGTTGCGGCTGAGAGTCCTGCACGTCCATACTCGTCGCCCACGACAAATCGGCGCGAAAAATTGGCGACGCGACCCAGAGACAACAACAAAGCACGTCGCGAGACCGATAGCCACCACTTGCGGACCAACACCAGCCGAGGCGTACACACAGCGTTGGACAAAATAGGCCGTTCCTGGAATTCTGACATCCAGAACATTGTCCTCTTCAGAACATTGCCCCGCCATTTTTTAATTTTGAAGTTCGATTGTGCTGTTCGACAATGAACTGCTATGTGACAATGTGCTCAAGATGCTTCGCAAAATGCAAGCTGAGATTTTCATGCCACAGATTGGAGCAAAAATATCCTCTCCATAATCAAATACCACACATTTTCATTTCCACATCCAGGATTACAAAGTACAAATCAAATCCTGCGTACAAACGAGCTAACCCAGCTGATACCAAGTATAAGTACACTTGAATAGAGCACATAGTAGCTGACTAAAATGGACCAGAACACAATAGACTATACTACAGCTGGCAGAAACTGGCTGAAACAAACGCAAGCTGACGGTTCCAAACACCCAGAACTGGCTGACAAACAATAGGTATTGCAAAGATGTTCTGAAATGGCTGAGAATGGAATAACGCATTTTGTCACATGGTTTGTTAAAGCTTTCTATTAGTTTATTGTCTTCAGTACAGGAATGTCATTGGCTCCACATACGTCGTCGACGTTGGTTGGTTGGTTATTAGTTTTACGACACGTCGACCGTTGAGTCATGTAGCGTCGCCAATCTCTCACGCCGATTGGTCGCGGGCGAAGAGTAGCGACAGGTGAGACTCGAACCCACAACCTTTCGATTGTGAGACGAGCATCTTACCCCTAGACCACTCGTCCCCGTCGTCGACGTATGAAGCGAAGAAAAAAGTTTGCTGTCATGGTTAAAGGGGTCCTTTCCTGCAGCTGGTTTGCATTGTCCTTTCGATAAGAGACATTATGCACAAATGGCCGTGCTATAATACCGACAAAAACAGAACAAATGTGGTGGCAAGTCCAGTCCTAAATGTTAGAAACATTCGCAAAGTTGTGACACATACAGGCACCTAAGATCACACCACATCTGCTTAATGTCAGTGGGGTGGAAACACCTCCCAAACTCAGACGCGCACCGGAGACATCAACCAGGCAGCTAGCGCACACCCCCAGCGGCGGCCAGCCGGTCGGCTCGCGACGCGCCAGCTGACTGACCGGCAGTGTTAAAATAATGTTTTTTTTTCGTTAGGTGTCAGATGTCGAAACGAGTAAAGCATGATGTCGACATTCGCCATGGAAACGATGTCGCTTAGCATAACTTATACGCTAGTCCAACACAATTTTGATCCAACAGCGTTACTCGTACGCGTACCTTTTTCGTTTGTTTTGGGATGCTAATGTTGGGACAACTATTGTAATGATAACGATGCAAAATACCTGTCTTATTAACTGATATCATATAACGGACCCATTATAGGTAATCCTCTGATCTGAAATTGTGTTAAGAGATGTTCGTGTATCACGATCCGCAATGGTCAGTACAAACATGCTACTTATCAATGAGATACCGTTAGAAGTTAGATTTGAAGACATTATAAAACTCATCAAGAAGCAAGATGTCGATACTTCTTTGGGAGGGATCTCGATCCAGTGTTTATAAAGTGGCATATTCCACCCTATTTCACGAATAATTTATTACTGCTTACCAGTAAGGCGAAGTCCACCAGCGACGCGCCAGCTGACTTACCAGCACGGCGAGGTCGGCCTGCGACGCGCCAGCTGACTTACCAGCACGGCGAGGTCGGCCTGCGACGCGCCAGCTGACTTACCAGCACGGCGAGGTCGGCCTACGACGCGCCAGCTGACTTACCAGCACGGCGAGGTCGGCCTGCGACGCGCCAGCTGACTTACCAGCACGGCGAGGTCGGCCTGCGACGCGCCAGCTGACTTACCAGCACGGCGAGGTCGGCCTGCGACGCGCCAGCTGACTTACCAGCACGGCGAGGTCGGCCTGCGACGCGCCAGCTGACTTACCAGCACGGCGAGGTCGGCCTGCGACGCGCCAGCTGACTTACCAGCACGGCGAGGTCGGCCTGCGACGCGCCAGCTGACTTACCAGCACGGCGAGGTCGGCCTGCGACGCGCCAGCTGACTTACCAGCACGGCGAGGTCGGCCTACGACGCGCCAGCTGACTTACCAGCACGGCGAGGTCGGCCTGCGACGCGCCAGCTGACTTACCAGCACGGCGAGGTCGGCCTGCGACGCGCCAGCTGACTTACCAGCACGGCGAGGTCGGCCTGCGACGCGCCACCGATCATGTTCGGCACGAAGCTCTTGTGGCCGGGCGCGTCCAGAATGGTGAAGTGTTTCTTCTCCGTCTCGAAGTAGGCGCGTCCCACCTCTACCGTCTTGCCCTTGTCGCGCTCTGTCGGCACGGCCAGAAGCTAGTCAGACAACTGCGTTGTGCGCTGGCACCGACAGGTATTAGCCCTCGTCCGTGCAAGCGTGTTCATGCAACCGTCCTCCTCAAAACTGCCCCAGGTCATTGTCGCGACCAAGAAGAGCGACACACGTCGTGGATCATCTGCAATTAATATCACGCACTGCCACTAAATGACCAATGCTGGATGTGGTGTGGTAGTGGATAACTCAGCTAACTCGCTTAGGTATGTCATCGACATTTCCAGGGTCATCCGAGGTCATTAACCTACTTTGATATACAATGACCCATTTAGGTTTTCGAGCTACTCTGGTGTTCGTTCGGACGCTTAGATTGAACATGGAGCCAATTTTTACCCTTGGCTACCCGAAAATAGTGTTTTCAGGCATCATTTCCAACTTTAAAAAACGAGGTCAACACTGCAACCACATCTGGTCCTTAGTTTAAGAGCTGAAATGTAACATTGGTAGTAACACACGATGCTGAGAAATACTGTGAACATTGAATCGCGTATTGGTTGTTGGTTTTAAACAGGGAGATTGAACGCCAAAACTATCGATTGTCGCGAACAATTAACCGTTAGACTGATCTGGAAGGTCAGCCAGTAACAAAAAGCAAGAAGAAATATCCTGTCAATCGCGAGAAATCATGTGCGACAAATGGTTTTCGTTCATGTCGCCATTATTCTAGCATTTGGAAATGCCAGAGGGTTGGTTGCAACCCCTCCCCTCCCTGCATTAGCGAAGACAGCCAAAGGCGCACATGAGCGGAGGTCAAACAGCCCAAACAGCCCGCGGAAACTCAGCGATCTTTAACCGTATCCGCTTCTGCACTTTCTCATTTCCGAGGGGGTTAGTTACAACGGTATCCAGGACTGTTTAGCATTCTTCAGCTGGCTGTGAAACTTGCCCAGTTGTGAAATTGCAGAACCTGGCACGTTGTGATTAGAACAGAGCTTACTGAGGTACGTGGAACGAGGTTTTCCACCTGCAAGTGGCTTGGTTCCCAGTCGTAACCGCACACACCTGAATTACACACGAACATGCCGACACGCAACCCAATAACTCCTGATCAACCTCACTCTGCCACCTCCGACAGCGCTGCCACGTCACTAACCAAATATATTTAAACACAGTGAGGCACCGCCACCACAGCCGAGCGTCACTCCGGTGTGCCGTGTGCTCGCCTCGCGCCTGTGTCCAGCTCACCTTCCAAGTTGGTGTCCAGCGCCCAGCTGAGGTACCAGGTCTCTCTGTTCTTCTCCTTCGCCTCCTTCTCGTACTTCTCCAGTGTGCGCTTGTCCACCATGCCGGTGAGGTACATTATCTGGCCGCCGATGGTGGACTTGCCCGCGTCTGCCAGCACGCCCGCCGGTCAGTGAGACGCGACCAGCGTCATGCGCGGCAACACAGCTGGCTCAATTGGACACAAACAATTCATTTAGAAGACCTGCCTTCCCCCATTAAAAAAAAAGAATTACCCACTCATATCTCGTATCCTACCTTCTCAACAATAATTTTTCACCCTCGACACTCAACATAGAAATGCATTTGGATACCTGGAGCTATCGCAATCCGAAAAATTGACCACGTGCACGAGCCATAACGGTAAAAACGCGATTCTGTTAGGAACGAGGAAATAGTCAGTTAATCAGTTAGCTATTTGGGCTTTCGCGGCCTTCAAGTCCAATTGCTGACATGCAACTGAACAAGTTCCCAGAATGTACAAGTCATGAGTTGCTTCCCCGAATGTCTTCATATGTCAAACGACCCACGTTTCTTCCATAAAACAGTCTGCACTCTTGTGCAAAGTGCTGGCGTCTGAGTAGTAGGTAGCGCAGTCAGGGTTTCCGGACAGCGGGGACACTGCGGTCTCTCCTCCCCACAGAGGCGGCGATGGCTGGCGTAGGTGTGCCCGATGCACATCCTACAAGTGTAACTTCCTCTGGTCTGGACCAACGCAGGCACAACGCCCAATGTCCCAGATGTGGCTTGACTGCATGCAGCTTATTGCTAGTCTCTCTATCCCATGCAATTTACCACTTAGCAAGTATGAAATTGCAATCCTATAGAAGTGATTCCTAGCAGAAAGTGGGCATATGCGTGGGCGAGGATTTTGTGTTGCCCACTTCGCCGCAGAGTCCGCGCGCTGGATGCCGCACACCCAAATGTAGTTTGGGATCCAGCACAAGCGGACGGTTTCTCCGTCTCGTTCCAACGTAGAAAGAGGTAGGATGTCAAGTAGTAGAAGGTCTAAGAGATCAAATGCAGTCAGTGCTAAGAGAATCAATATATAATCATACATATAGCATCCTGAGCAATCTCTATAAATGGCAGTGCTTTGGCGATCGCCACGGGCTCAGAGCTATGAAATGATACATATACGAGCAAACTACAATAAAATACAGTAGTACCGCACACAAAGGCTGTGCGCTCTTGGAAAGACTGTGCCCTGGAAGTCCTGTGGTACTCTTGGACCATCAGTGAAAATCTTTGCGTGTCCTCGGTAAGAATTCAGGAGTTTAATCGTTCCAGACTGACACAATTCCGACGGGATGTGTCTTTCGTGCATGGCTGACAAAGATACGTCAATTGGACGTGAAACCAGGTTCCAGAGTGTTATCGGTAGCCTTTGCACTCGTATCACTCGGTACACCCTAGTTCTAGCAGTTTTTGGGGCCCGCATCCGCGTACAGAATGGCAATGTCCTTTGACTTCGTCCATTTGAGGAAAGTGCCAAAATGCGGCGGGAGAAAACTGCTTCATAAGTCGAGTGAGTAGTAAACTGCCGCAGCCTACACGCATATCGCAAGCCGAGCATTTATCGCCTCAGTGCAAGCGGCGGTTCACTGGCCTCTGTCACCAGTCTAGCAGCTGGTGGGGTTCTAAAGGCACCAGTGATAATACGCGGTGTTAAATGGTGCATTGCATCCAAAATGCGCTTATTTCTAGCGCAAGAACCATCTTACACGTAGCACGTATAGTCTGGTTGGTTATTGGTTTTACGACACGTCGACCGTTGAGCCATATAGCGTCGCCAATCTCTCACGCCGATTTGTCGCGGGCGAAGAGTAGCGACAGGTGAGACTCGAACCCACAATCTTTCGATTGTGAGACGAGCATCTTACCCATAGACCACTCGTCCCCGCACGTATAGTCTAGTTTGAACCGTATAAGATATATCATAAGATATATCATAGACATAAGATATATCATCAGGGTTTTACGGTTAGCGCCGTAAGGCGTTCGAGAAATACATCACAGTAGGTTGAGATATTTGAAACACAAGTGTCTTGATGTGATGTTTGTATGTCAGGCAACAATCAAATTGTACCCCAAGAAACTTCACGGCTGGCTTAGCTGAGATAGTCTCGCCGTACAGCTGATCGTCCAGCTACTAGGTACATTGCCCGTGACAGAAATGGATTGCAGCCGTTTTGTCGGTGGACAACCAAAACCGCTTTTGATGCTCCAGCTCTGGAGCTTGTTCACTGCAAGCTGCAACTGTCGTGGCGCTGCTGAGCTAATGGAGGCAGAGGACCAGATTGAGAAATCATCGACAAATAACGATAGTCTGATGGCCGGCGGCACATCAGCGTCAATGTCACTTATCATGCGAGCAACGTAACACTGACGACACTGCCCTGTCGGACTCCACTGGTTTGTTGGAACCGTTCAGATGGCTCATGTCCCACCCGGACACGGAGGAAGGCTGCCTAAACACATAATCAAAAGCACAACATCAAAAACCCTTGCAAAAGGACGGCGAGTCACAATTCGGTAAGCAGCACGCTGCACCGATTTCCACGACCAAAACATCATCACCGCGACAGGCCGGCACCCGCAAGGTGCGCGCCGTGACTCGCGCAGTCCTCCACGTACCCACGTGTCCTATGAAGACCATGTTGACGTGCTCCTTGACAACCTGCCGCTCAGACGGCTGGCGCACCTTCTTCTTGCGCGGCTTCAGCTCCTTCGACTCGCTGCCGTCGTCCTCGTCATCCTCCTCGACCTCGTCCTCCTCGTTTGGCGTCACTGCGGCATGGCACGCGTCTTCAACGAGGGAGAACTACATCACCGGGGCAGGGCGCGGGTCTTCAACGATGGAGAACTACGTCACCGGGGCAGGGCACGCGTCGTCAACGAGGGAGAACTACGTCACCGAGGCAGGGCACGCGTCTTCAACGAGGGAGAACTACATCACCGAGGCAGGGCGCGCGTCGTCAACGAGGGAGAACTACGTCACCGGGGCAGGGCGCGGGTCTTCAACGACGGAGAACTACGTCACCGAGGCAGGGCGCGCGTCGTCAACGAGGGAGAACTACGTCACCGAGGCAGGGCGCGCGTCGTCAACGAGGGAGAACTACGTCACCGGGGCAGGGCGCGCGTCTTCAACGAGGGAGAACTACATCACCGAGGCAGGGCGCGCGTCGTCAACGAGGGAGAACTACGTCACCGAGGCAGGGCGCGGGTCTTCAACGAGGGAGAACTACGTCACCGAGGCAGGGCGCGCGTCGTCAACGAGGGAGAACTACGTCACCGGGGCAGGGCGCGCGTCGTCAACGAGGGAGAACTACGTCACCGAGGCAGGGCGCGCGTCTTCAACGAGGGAGAACTACGTCACCGGGGCAGGGCGCGCGTCTTCAACGAGGGAGAACTACGTCACCGAGGCAGGGCGCGCGTCGTCAACGAGGGAGAACTACGTCACCGGGGCAGGGCGCGGGTCTTCAAAGAGGGAGAACTACGTCACCGGGGCAGGGCGCGGGTCTTCAACGAGGGAGAACTACGTCACCGGGGCAGGGCGCGCGTCGTCAACGAGGGAGAACTACGTCACCGGGGCAGGGCGCGGGTCTTCAACGAGGGAGAACTACGTCACCGAGGCAGGGCGCGCGTCGTCAACGAGGGAGAACTACGTCACCGGGGCAGGGCGCGCGTCGTCAACGAGGGAGAACTACGTCACCGAGGCAGGGCGCGCGTCGTCAACGAGGGAGAACTACGTCACCGAGGCAGGGCGCGCGTCTTCAACGAGGGAGAACTACGTCACCGAGGAAGGGCGCGCGTCTTCAACGACGGAGAACTACATCACCGAGGCAGGGCGCGGGTCTTCAACGAGGGAGAACTACGTCACCGAGGCAGGGCGTGCGTCATCAACGAGGGAGAACTACGTCACTGCAAGAATTAGGTATTGAAGACAAACTTTTTTCATTTTTAGTAGTTGTAGTCATACAGCAGTGAATAATCTCCATACAACTATCGAGTACGGGACGACAGCTGTACGCACATGCTACATAATGGCCTAACCATAGATAGAACACCATGCAACATACTTTCCAGCCAACCGCTACAATGGCAGTATTCTGCACAGTAATGGACGATCCATACAGCATGATATGGTGCGGCCCCACGGAGCAAGTCGGACGGTGACCACGGTTGTGTTTATGTCTTGGGCTCCCGGATGTAGAGAGGGCAAGCTTGAGGCATGTCCGGCCGGAGAGGAATTTTTCCGGCTATTGACATCAGCAACTTCGTTTCATACATTGCCGTCAATTTTAGGCATTTGTATCAACCAACGATGAATTTGCACTCATCTTCGAACAACAAAACAAAACAGGAGTGGATAATTGCCTGAAGGATAATGTTCTGGATGTACAAACATTCAGGACAGGGCTGTACTTCCAACTCTGGGGCGGTGACTGACCGGCCTATAACGGTGACTGACCGGCCTCTGGCGGTGACTGACCTGACTCTGACGGTGACTGACCTGCCTCTGACGGTGACTGACCTGCCTCTGACGGTGACTGACCGGCCCCTAACGGTGACTGACCGGCCTCTGATGGGTGACTGACCGGCCTCTAACGGTGACTGACCGGCCTCCAACGGTGACTGACCGGCCTTTAACGGTGACTGACCGGCCTATAACGCTGACTGACCGGCCTCTGGCGGTGACTGACCGGCCTCTAGCGATGACTGACCGGCTTCTGACGTGCTGTCGGCCGCCTCCTCCCAGTTGTCGACCGTGGCGTCGTTGGCGTCGTTGGCGTCGCCGGCGCCGCAGGTCGAGTGTTTGCCGCTCGTGTCGTCGCCCGGCGTGGTGGCCGACGAGGCCGTGGACGAGGCCGGCCGGCCGGCGTCCTCCGGTGGCGGAGGATCTGCAAGATAATGTGCACGGTCACAGGTCACCAGCCGACCACAGGTTACCCGAAGGTCACAGGTCACCAGACGGTCACAGGTCACCAGCCGGTCACAGGTCACCAGCCGGCCACAGGTTACCAGGTCACAGGTCACCAGACGGTCACATAGGCTGTACCACGGCCGGCGTCCTCCGGTGGCGGATAATCTGCGCGACAATGGGCACGACCACAGGTCACCAGACGGACACAGACACTGTGCCACAGCCGCGCCGCCCGACAGCACGGCTGGTGAGGACCGACGTCGGTACTACGACCACCACACGTGGCCAGTGTACAGCTGCACAACTCCACCGCACTGCAGACCTGTACAGCTGAAGAAGAACCTTGTATTCTTTTACGACGCATTCAACTGCGTGGTCAGAAAGCGTCACCAATCTCTCACACCGATTGGCGGCGGGTGGACTCGGCAAAGTCGCCGTTGGTGAGATTCGAACCCACAATTTTGCGATCGAGAGTTAAACACTCTGAGCTAAACCGACTGAGCTATCGCGGTCCCAGACCCGTACAGCTGCACAACTCCACTTCACTACAGCAGAGATGCACTGCGGACCCGCACCGCTGCCTGTGGCCAGCTGCGCAGGCTTGCAGTGGTCAGTTGGGTACTTTGTTACATGCAGGGTGGCTAAAACTGACATAGTTAAAGCCGATGCAGAGGTAATGATGGTGGTGACGGTGCTGACGATGATGGTGACGGTAGTTGTGGCTTTACGACGCATCAACTGTTTTGGATCAAACAGCGTCGCCAATCTCTCACGCTGACTGATCGCGAGCGAAGAGTCGCGACAGGTGGAACTCGAACCCACAACCTTCAGTTGGGAGACGAGCACCTTACTCCCGGATACTCGCCCAATGATGCAGAGGTGACATTCAAAGATACACCAAGAATATATGTGTACAAAACAACAGCAAGTGCAACGGAAATTGTATATGTTGAAGTTGCCATTTTACATCATGATTATCTACAGCACTGTTCACGAAGCCAAAATCGCTGATCATTACCTATTGTCCTGGAATTCAGGATGATATTGTCCTGGAAAACAGTTGGGCAATATGATATGGAGAAGTGCTGGCAAAGGATGATACTGACAGATGAACATACAACTGCGGGCACGATTGTGATGGAACAGATGGCAGGAGTCTGGTATGGTGAAAACAGTGGCAATTACCACAATTGTATGCTCTGAAGTACAATGGAAATGAATGAAGGAAGTCAAGCCCCTGTCCAAAGATGGTCAAAACAACTTCTTGTTGGGTGTCGTTTTCCGCCTACATATTTTAATTCCAGGACATTCGTATTACCTCGGCACGAAATTAATTATCTTAAATAAGTGGCGCTTTTGGAGTTACTTTAAAACAAAGACTGCACCTAGCCACAATACAATTTTGAGCACCACTGATCATTTTTTACGAAACGAATCTGTGGGGAACCAGCGGCAAGGCCAAATCAATATTAAAAGAGGAAAAGCAGAGCCGAAAGTGATTCGAAATGCGGAACTCATCACCGCAAATTGTCGAAAGTCGGCGAGGCGCATTTCCCAAGAAGTCAGCTGTACCCTGCATACTGCAAGAACAATACCCAACAATACCCACATCTGCAGACATGCAAGATTTGGACAAGACAAAAACTTCCTCAGAAGCATTGTGAAGACAGGGTCAACCTATGCAAGTAGCTGAAGGGGCAGTGCCAGTCATCCGAGCTGTTCTTGCATAACATGTGGTCCACTGACGAAGCCACTCTCCACTTGGTTGAAAGCATAACCCTTAGAACAACCGATTTTGGCCATAAAACACACCATGCATGGTGGAGGAAGGCCCCTGCACAGCTCAAGTGGTGTTCCATAGTGGCGTGGTGTTCCGTAAACAGCTGAAGAATCGAAGGCCCCTTCCGGTTCGAGTATCGAGAGGGATCCACCCAGACCGTCGAGGCAGATCGGCGCACAAGGATCTTAGAGCGGTTTGTGGCGGCCGTCGCACAAAATGCGCCGACACTTCAGCTGTCACGTGGTTTCAACAGGACAATGCAATCTTACAACCAAGAAACAACATGAAGTCGATTCCGGAGCAGCTCTTGGAGCGCTTGACAGTTCGACTTTCCACACCAGCACCATTTTGTTCATCAAATGCACCGTCGACAAGGAAGTGCGTATATGGAGGAACATCCGCAACGATCTTTCTACTTTCACGTACGTCCGACCATGTACAGCACTACTCTCATTTGACATCTCAATACTTAATTTCGTTCGCCACTACACATGCTGCCTCAGAGAAACGGACGTAAACAGACAAGTCAGTTAGTTAGTTACCTGTTAGTTAGTTATTTTGGCTTTAGGGCGCTTCGACCAGAGTTAGTTACCTGGATTCTGGGGCGCCTCGACTGCTGCGATCATGTTGAGCCCATAACTTATATCGCCATTGACATGCTGTCAAATGCAGCACCAGGCTTTACATCGTAGGCACAGTCCACAAGGTGCCATTATGCTGCATTACTTTCATGCAATATCATGGATCAGCGAGTAGTATACATCGCTGGGAACAACGCTTCGGATCAGAATTGCATGCTCTTCTCTTTGAGGAAGGTGAAATAATCCACGGAAGTTTAATGTTTCTGTCAAGTGAACAACTCAATTTTCAATGCATGCTGATAGGCATTTTTGAAATTACTCAGGATACATTCCAACAAAAAAAAGGAAGAAGGTATGGTTCAGAAATAATGGTCTGTAAACCAGCAATATTCTCCAAGGAATCTTGGACTTCCTCAGGTGAAAGTCAATATTATTTCTCATCATAAATGCCCCCTTTTAGCCATCCATGAAGCCATCTTGATCAAGAACATAAATGTTGTGGCAGCTTGAACAGTCTGCCACAGAACATAAATATTGTCCAACTTGTGGAGAACTGAAGAAGCACTTCTACTTCTAGAATGCACTTCTACACCAGTTATCCACGATTCTCATGACTATGCCATGCAGGGTATAATCGTGAGAAGATTGAGGGGAAAAGATTCCCTTTCCCACCACTCAACATTTTCCCAGCCTTCATGTGCCCATCAGCCAGAAATTGCGGACTTTATGAAAAGATTGGCCGTAGATAAAAAAAAATGTTTTCTCTCACAAAAGGCATCCTTTACAACTATGTGACCAGAAGGTAGCCCAAGTTACCAGTCAAGCTGCCAGTATATCCTGTACCAATACCTTCACAGCTACGTGACCAGAACATAACATTATGAACACCAGAACATTATGCAGTGGAACTATTGATGGTCTTGGAATGACTATGTGTGTTTCCTGCAACTAAAATAGAATGTCATACTGTGTACATCCTACAACTTATAGATGAGAAAGAAAAAATATTGTGGCTGGAAAGGTTGATGAATGGTAAATGAGTTTCCAAGTGATGCAAAACTGTGACAGAGCAATACAGAATAATTTAATATGTTCTGCCAGACCAAAAATCCATCCTGCATACAATGATTTTAATAAATCACCTTTATTCAGTGAGGTGTCATGCTCTGCAAACCACCAGTGATGAAATTATTTTTTTTGGGTGAAATAAAAGTCACCTTGTATTCAATCCATGATATTTCAGGTGTAAATATTTGACAGAAAACTTGACAAATTAGATAAACATAATGAGAAATAGTACAATACATGGTACTAAGTACCATGTATTCATGGTACTTAGCATGCTTTCAATGGAATAAGCATGGAGCACAACACCTGGTGGAATCTGTATTATTGTGCTTTTTGGTGACAAACCTTACACACATTACTCCTCCATAAGGCATACAAGGGGCAATGTTTCATTATGCTAGGTTATTTAAGTTGAAAAATTTATCAACACATTTTCCAAGAAAAATCAAATTTTTGAAAATGTCAAAATCAAAATTGTCACTTCAAAAACAGTTTATGCTAGCTAAGATTAAGATGGATCCAGACTGCAAAGTATGACAAATGGCTACCAGCACCAGACAAAATTCACATGGAAATGCACCAGGAGGGCAAAAATATGCACTAAGGATATAGAATGAGGGCCCAATGAGTTTCCACTCAATTGCATGTCGGTCAAGAAGTCTGCTGGATAAATGTGGCAAAAAGGTGGAAACGGAGCATTTTTTATGTGAAGAAGTGCTGAACCAACTGCATGGATTGTCAAATTTCCACTTAATCAAGTCTGAGAATGCTGCAGGTTAAGAGTGCATAAATTATGGCAGAGAACAGCATTGCAGCATGGATGACACAGCATAGGAATCATCAGTAAATATTACGACCTATGTAAAATGCGATTTGGGGATTTTTTCAAACACTATTTTAATGTAAAAATGACAATGCGACCACTCATTTTTTCCGCAAATGATTACTTTTCCGTTGGCAAACAAATACACAATCATAATCTTCACTCTGCAAATATAGCACATCGCATATAATTATCAGTACCTGGCGTGTCACAGACGTGATAAAGAAGAAATTCAACACTTCATGCACTCAATTTAATACTCTTTGACATCAAAAACCTTATGTTTCTGCCTTAATTCAACATTTATTTCCCAGAATGAATGCTTGCAACCCGACACGTCCGCAGCCAAGACTTGCGATGCTGTATTATTTTATTTTTAATACATTTGATGACATCACAGCCAAAAAATTTGTTTTGGACGATTCTGGTTTTCTGGCTAGGTTACGTTATATTATAATGACATATATTTTATATTATGCTACGTTATCTGCCATTCTTACACTGCATATTGTTACTGGGTATACTAGAGAACCAACACATCCTTGGAAGTTTAGTAGGTATTAATACTAAACTTGCCTATGCAGATATATACAGTGTGACCAGAAATGAGGACATGAAAGTTGGCCGTGTTCTGCTTACGGTCAAGAGTTCAAAAATTACATATGAATATATAAATAATATAAAAAATAAAATAACCTAACCTGACCTAGACTAAGATAACATAGCATACTATATCAAATATATTATATCATAATATAATATAATATAATCTAATCTAATCTAACCTAACCTAACCGGGAAACCAGAATCGTCTGAAACACATTTTTTGGTCATGATGTCATCAAACATGAAAAATAAAATAATACAGCATTGCAAGGAACTTCCAGTGTTGGCTGCGGGTGCGTCGGGTTGCGAGTATTCATTCTCGGAATTAAATGTTGAATTAAGGCAGAAACATAAGGTTTTTGATGTCAGAGTATTAAATCAAGTGCATGAAGTGTTGAATTTCTTCTTTATCACCTCTGTGACACCAGGTGCAGATAATTATATGCGATGTGCTATATTTGCAGGGTGAAGATTATGATTGTGTACTTGTCTGCCAACTGAAAAGTAATCATTTGCTGAGAAAATGAGTGGTTGCAGTCATTTTTACGTTAAGTGTATTAAAAAAAATTATTTTTTAAATCTCAATTTAACTAGGTCATAATATATACCGAATCATCCCCATTATCAACCGAAAGGCAAGCATGAGCCCCGACAAATGAGTGGTTGCATCTTCCTAATCACGTGAAATAAGTGTTGTGAAAGAAAATTCCCAAAACACCTTAGAAGACAAAAATGCCCACAAATGTAAAACTGAACCAAGGTGGTGCATAACAATCTGCTATCTACAAGATGTAGTGTTGGCCTGATGGAGCATATTGAATTATTCTGTATTGATCTATCATAATTTTGACTTTAGAATTTAGAAACTCTTATGCACCATTCACCAACCTTTCCCATCACAATATTCTCATCTAAAAGCTACAGCATATGTCCAGTAACATTCTCTCTAAGAAATTTCTAAGAAAAAGCTGTTATATGTCAATTGCCAAAATTCATTATTTTATATGCACTTATGTTGCACTTTCTACTATTCTCTATAATCTGTATATTTATTATTATGTAAATATGATTTATGTGTTATGTATACATCACGACAATACATCGCAATTACCAGCTACTACCTACATATGCACCAACAATTTGCACCCAGCTGTAGGAATTTGAGAGCCCTGCTTCTTCAAGTAGCACTTACTGGCACCAATACCAAAAATGACACCAAAAGCAAGAAAAAAACAATGAAAAACTAAAAAACATAATTAAGGAACAAAACATATTTCAAATGATGAATTCTGGTGAGCTTACCCGGTGGCGCAGGCGATGCCCAAGATGGTACAAATTCAGCGGCATTTACGTTGAGTCTTGATAGACCCTGCTCAAGTTCTGATGAAGACTGATCCATGTTCTTTGTTTATTACCCTTCGAGTTGACACTCGAGATCTGAGAAAAGGAATGGTCTGAGAAAAAATCACGCAGCGCAAGCGATTACAATTAATAATCCAATCGCGAGAGCGGTTGCGCCACGTTTGCCCATGTAACCGGAAGCGCCCTCTCCGTGTTGTCAGCAATGTGGTAGGTATTTGGTATATTAATAAGTATAGATACCTTTCTTTATTCTCGGTTTACTGTCAAATGTAGTTTCAAATATGACAAATTATCCTATCTTATTTCAGGCAAGATATCATCAGGAAATTCTTCATTTACAAGGAATTTCATATTCCCAAATACAATCCTGGTCAGGTTGTAGAACACAGCCATTGTAAAGTATACTATATATTCTTGACGCCAATTGGTGTGACATGAAAATCAACTTGAGATACAGTCACTATTATTTTGGGTGACTGGCGAGGACGCGACGAAAAAATAAGACCACTTCCTGACAAGATATGCACAAATATGACGCTATGTAGTGCTCACGACAATGAACTTTACGTCAAAGAGCCAACTTGAAAATGAAATAAAGGTACCTGTAAATGCTGTGGGACTGATCTTTTTGGTTTCCGATCCCTGAGCATGCTGAATTCTTAAATGCCCTCACATCACGGAGATACGCGGAGAGCGGGGTCTGGAGGGACGCTATTCCTCGGAGAAACGACTTTTCTATTATGAGGAGAGTCTTCTCGGCTGAATAGTTCAAGGGAGTGCACTCGAGAGTCCTGGACCAGAGGCGCACTGGGGGCATGTGCCCCTGGCCCCTTTTCTCGTCCACGGGTGTGGCCTCGGTTTCGAAAATTAGGGTGGGGAGGGGACAAACCAGGGACGCCGGAAGTTTGGGCAGGATACAGGGGTAGCCCCGCCTACCTCTCCCCCCCCACCCCAACAAAAAATCCTTGGATTTCAGCCACTTCATTTTCGGCGTCTGGTTTTCAGATTTACCATTGTTAAAAATGATATTTTGGGGACAAAAGGTGCCGCCAAAATTAGCAAGTTGCACTCCTTATCACTGCCTACGAACGAGCAACGAGCTTTATGAGCTTTATGTCGTATGTGCTGGTCCCGATTTCACAATCACCACAGAGCATTGCTGTAAGTACGTTAAACGTTGTGTAGCAGGAAAAACAAGAAAATATTGGACGATGGTTTTATTGTAATAAATATAGACATACGATAACCTTTCCTATGCTTTCCTGTTTTGCGGGGAGAAATTTCGATGCAATGACAATCAGGGCGGATAAATGGTGTGGCACTGAGGGCATGTGCCCCCCACATGGAAGGTGGCGTCCGTTCGACCGGAAAAAGGCGCCCCTCTGAAAAGGTTCCAGTGTACCCACTCGAATTTTTCAGCCATAATTTTTCCGAATTATGCACCCCTTTGGAAGGAATGACGCCCCTTCGGGAAGGACCTAGTACAACCTGCCCCTCGAATTTTTGAACGAGAGGCGCCCCTCTGGTTTCGCAGAGGGTGCCCCTGTGAAATGAATTGGTGAGGTGACCAAGTGCGTTCGCAGTGGCGCCGCTCCAAAGAAACTGCGTCACTCCAGACAAGTGCCCCCCCCCCCCATGACAATTCCGGGATCCACCACTGATTACAACATTGCTCTCTTGCGGTTATGAACTCCGGCTGGTTATAAAATCGTGTGCATTCACGTGTGGCTTCTCTTGCAAATTTCACAACTTCCATTGAACCATTAAGAGGAAAGCAGGCAATTTGAAAAAAGTTCTATATTTTACATGTCAGGAACAGCAATGTGGCAGTGTAAATTAAAAACCAGCAATGAGAGCGCCGTCCGAGCAGGTTCTGACGGATTTCTTGGGGGAGCTCCTAGTCATATAGTATATGAGCGCATGCTATCACAACGGCTGCAAGAAAAAAGAAAAAAGATTTGATCCTCCTATTCCTATTACACTCAATCATTGGACACACACCGAACCTTCGACACCTTGGAAATTACTTCGATATCCCAACATTCTGATGACGTATCTGCAAGCCACGTCATGGGTATTGGTATCTCTTGATGCCAAACATGGGTAGCTTTGTGAGAAAACGAAGAAACGCGGGGCGACCGAAGAAATAAGTTCGTCCTTTGATTTTGAAAGTCAATGTGATTTGTGAACAGTTTGCTAGAGTACATCACGGCGCGTCGAATGACACCCACTTGATGAAAGTTCAAGACACAGCGACGAGGCGTGAGAACTTCTAGCAATTTAAGCTAACCTTCGATCTTGTGGTTTGACATTGACATGTCCCGGTTTGAAATGTTGCTCGAGGTTCACCACGGGCTATTGCTTGCTACCAGAAAAATGCGAGGCGACCGAAGAAATCGGTTTGACCTTTGACCTTTGAAATTAGTTCGATTTCGTAACATTATAATCAAGCACAATCCACGTCGAATGACAACCACCTGGTGCAAATTGAACCCATATGGACGAGTGGCGAGGACTTCGAAAAATTCAAACTATCCGTTGACCTTAAGGTTTGACCTTTACATTTCCAGGATTCAGAATGTTACTCGAAGGTTCACCATGGGCTATCGCTTGCGAGTGGATCTGGGTAGGCCTGGGACCGCGGCGATGCGAGGCGACCGAAGAAACTAGCTTGCATTTTGACCCGTCAAGATTATTTTGAATCATCAACTTTCTGATACCGCACAACAAGCGACGTCGAATGATATCCATTTTCTGCAAATTGAAGCCATAGCGACGAAACGCGAGGTCATCGAAAAACTCAATCAAACCTTTGACCTGACATGTCCCGGTTTGAAATGTTACTCAAGTGTTTACCACTGGCTATCGCTTGATACCAAATTTTGATAGGTTTGAGCGAAAACGGAAAAAAAATTGAGGCGACCGAAGGATCAGCTTGGTCCTTGCCTTTAAAAAAAATCGATTGCTTAGGTTCCTGATACCGCATAACAAGCCACGTCGAATGACGTCCATTTGATGGAAATTGAAGCGATAGCAACCGAACCTCGCGCTCGGTCGATATCACTTCAATATCGTAATCTAATAAATCAAGCTTACCTTTGAACTTGAAGTTTGACCTTGACATGTACCGGTTTGAAATGTTACACGATGGTTCACGATGGCGATCGCTTGATACCAGATTTGGGCAGGTTTGGCTGAAAACGAAAAAATGGGAGCCGGAGGCGACCGAAGAAACCGGTTTGCGTTGGACCTTGACCGTTAAGGTGGTCATGTGAGACCTATGTAGTTGCTTCCAGCATGTTCTGTACAAGGAGAAGAATTTAGTGGTAATTGATTCGAACGATCATAAACCCGTCGCTGAATGCCAATGATAATACAAATACGCCTCTAGCGAACTCGTCGCTGAATACGAATACGACGTTAACTTGACGTACGTGCTTAATTAAGGCTGCCCATGACTCCACTCCATGGTCTTGAAGATACCCAAGGACACCCAGAGTCACGTTTGTTCAAGATATATCGACATATGCGCAGGGAAATGCAACCTAAGCCTTGCGATAATGCAAATTTGTTGTCTCGCAAAGCACAATTTTTCACCCAAGCGAAAACACAAGATGGTCAAGGTTCCTGTTATTCAAGAATCGCCTGGAAGCCGAAATTTCTAACGTTTGCTGATTTACGACTCGGAGATTTTGTGACGAGAGACAGCCTGTGAAGCCCAGTTGATTGGGTACATCGGCTTCTAGTATTTTTGGGGATTCTCTTGCATATATATTTTTACTTTATAAATGAAGTAAAATTTTGCGGCGATCATACTCAGGTAGATGAAGCTTGGGGGGGGGCACACGGAAGAAATTGAAGGGGACAAATCGCCACTTTTCAGAAATTGGGGGACATGTCCCCCCCCCCCCCAGTGGCGACACCCATGTTCCCATCCATGGAAATGTGACGCTCCTCCGACCGGGGAAAGGGCCTCTTTAGGAATACTCGAATGCACTCCCCTCGAACCCTCCCCACTGAACGGATTCTTAGTTAAAGACGTTCTTTTCAGAGGAAAAGGCGCCTCTTTGAGACGAAAACATGCCCTTTCAGGATGCTCGAGTGCTCACCTCTCTCCGGTGATCAACAGTTGTCCGCCTAAGGTGCCTCTCAGACGGAATACTCCAAATAAACATGCCTGGACTCGCCCCTGTCCTGGACGGACGACTTTCCCACGTATAGAGGGCATTCTGCTAAAAACTTCAGGGGGTATAGGCATCCTGGGGGACGCATTTTCCAATCAGAGGCGCCACATCACCATATGGAAGGCGAGGGTGCACGGCATATCCCCAATCTGTCCTGTAATCTCCCTGATCTGCATGTGTGTAATAATTGTATTAGGTTGATAAGTGGTGAGGGTGGGGAACATTAAATTCATGAAAGAAAAACTTTAGGGAAAATTAAGGTATTTGAAGGTTTTCCATGCGCTACCCCGAGACATATATGCCAAGCTGAATGAGAGAGGAGTGCGCACTCTGAGTTTTCTCCGGTATAATATTAGAATGTTCAAGGACCATAATGTCCACAGTGGACAATGTCCAACACGTAAAACAGTGCGGTGCAACATAATGTCCAGACGACAAAATGTTCCGGGTGCACAATGTCCAGAACCTCCATTGGCTCTCATATATTCTGGACATTGTGTACCTGGATGTTTTTTTGTCTGGACATTATAACACACCCCGCTGCCTGTGTTGAACGCTAGTACACTGTAAAGAGGCCAACGAATGTCCAGTGGTTAAACAAAACTCTAAAATCGACAATCTCCAACACCTCAAACAATATAATGCGACGTAATGTCCAGACTATAAAACGTTCAGGGCACATCATATCCATAAGCTCCCATTGGCTCCTGTGTTTTCTGGACATTGTGTACCAGGTGTGTTTTGCGGCCTGATCATTGTGACACATCATATGTACTGCTTTCAGTACTGAACGTGCTTGCACACCGTTAGGGAGGCCACCGAATTGCCAGAGGCCACAATGACCAGGGACCCCAATGTTCAACACCTAAAGTAGCATTATGCGACAAAATGCTTAGATTATAAAATGTTCAGGGTACGTACCCTACGTACGTACTACGTTACCCGTATCGTACTGTGTACACAATACGATACGCGTTGAACAAGGGCATTTGCTGTCCCAAGAACCTGTAGCGCGGCGAAGCGGGATATTTTGAAAACAGGCATATACGAAGACGATACCCAAGTGGAATTTGCAGAAATTAGTTGATGTTTTCAATTCAGTACTTACTTCAGAAAGGTAATCCATTCGTAGAGCTGCATGTCACATGCTATATGCAGATGTAATTATGTACTTAACATGCGAGCTGGAGGGCCTCTCACATGACACGCACCGGAGGACGGGTGGCTTCGTCCCTTCCCCCAAAATCTCGGAAGCTGTTGAAGCTAGAAGCTCAAGATTTTAACAGTAGATTACGACCGTAGTGAATCCGCCTCGGTATAAAAGTCAAAATCATCGGTCAATGTTTTCAGAGTCAAATTAAGTCGAGATCGGCCGCCACAGCGTCGCCGCTCCACCGCACCGACGAGACCTTTGTGACCTTGAACGCCGGGCGGCCGGGTGGGTCCCCAGCCGGTCGGTCGACTTTGCACCCGCGCAGTTCTTTCAAAACCATAGATAGAATTTGGAGTGACTATTTCACAAGAAATCTCTATAGGAGATTTAACACATAGCGGTCGGTTTTTCCAAAGTTATCGAGAAATGCCTGCCTCTGTTTCTGTGCGTCTGTGTGTCTGTCGGTGCCGCTTCGACGCATGCTGTGCCAAAACGGCCGGGCGGATTTCGCCCAAATTTTCGCACGTGATGCACCGGTTCGGCGGACAGATCGTGGCGGTAGTTTCGCGTTGCGCGGGTCACGTGGACACGTGCCACCTGCCGTCAATTGGGGCCATGTCGACATCAGTTAGCCACGTCCACAGCAGATACCACAAGTCGCATGAATATGAAACTATGTGTAAACACGTGCCCGATAGGGAACTGCGCGTTTCTGTGGTCGGCAGCCGGTGCCCTGTACCGCGCGACCGTCAGGCGCGTGCATCTGTTTGTAATGGGGTGCCTCCGAGCTGAGAGCGGCGCGTACTAGATCTATCAAATTGTGTCAGCAGGTAACCCGTAACCGGGGCTATACGGCCACGCGCAATTATTTGTAGGGGTATGTGAAGCGTAGCGCGTGCCATGTGCTCAAGATTCGCGAGACACCCCACTTCTGTTTGACATAGTGCTGGCTTCGACGAAGAACGCGACCGCCACACATTGGCGCCCGTATCGGCGCACATCGGAGGGAACGAGGGATGTGTGACACGCCGTGAAGGCCCACGGTGTTGGCTACCATTTGGGAACAATTTCAGTGCGATCGGATCGACAAGCTGACTTGAGCAATATCGGCGTGATGGGAGAACGGGTTGGGCGGATTCCTCTGTCGTCAATTGGCTTAACGTGTAAGATCGGAATTTTTACGTCCGAATATAATCAATTTTAGTGCGTCGAATATGCTTTGTTTCAACCGGTACAGCTCGCGAACCAATGGACTGACTAACACAAAACCGACACCACGGTGTAGCCAAGACAATCTGCAAACTCGCCAGTGCAAATATTTTTGCCGCACGTCGCACGTGCCCCCGGGGGAGTGGTGTAAATAAAAGGCGCTCATTTTCATCCTTTTTCACGATTGGGTCTGTTGCTGGAAATCGGCTAAAAGTGACGGTCTGCCGTTGCATGCCTTACCCGCTTCCATGTACTGGCTGCAACTTTCCCATGGATCATTGGCACCTGCCGTGTGCCAGTGGTCAGCCATCGCGACAAGAGTGGTGATTGCCGTGACCCAGAAGGCCGGTTCTGCTTCCCACCCCACCAACATCCCTGTCCGACCTGATGTTGGATGAAAAGTGGTAGGCACGCGTAGCCCCAAATGTTGTGATTCGCAAGATACCTTAAGATTACCCAATCAAAAATACTTTGTCTACAATCAAGGCTGCCCTGAAGCATTACCAAGCATTATTTTCGGCCTTATCAGCCGGCTTATTGCATCGAAGGATCGCCGAGTTTGCTTCATCGGTTGAAAATTATACAGGTCGCACGTGCTGCCGCGCGACCTGCATTATTTTCAGCGAAGCTATCGTGGAAGAGATTTCATAGGTGAATGAACTCATGCTATATACCGAGAACTACATTTGTGCTATTAGGAATATGGAAATGAAGTTGGAAGAGCATGAGGCGTCGTTTTATGGGGATGATTGGGATGTCTCAAGCCTCAAATGTATGGGGTATATGGTGCGATGCATATGGATGGGGGCCTGGAAAACCCTACTGAGTAAATAAACACGAAAATATTCTGCCTTGATGATATATATATATATATATATATATATATATATATATATATATATATATATATATATATATATATATATAAAGCGCGTTACTAGACCGAGTGCACACACTATGAATGGTTTTGCGGTACCAAATGATCAGCACTAGCAGAAAAGTTCTGTTCTTTACTTCGCATTTCTCAGCTTGTTGGCTGAAGTCTGACTACACCACCTCGCTAGATTCAACGGCGGCGCCACCGTGCTGTATGCGGCGAACGCGTCCCGCACATTCACATTCCTGTGCAGATCGTTCCCCGCAGTCGAGGAAGACTTCCGACTCCACAACTTCAAACGGACCCTAGTAATGCACCCTACGTGACCAGAAGACGAACGAATTGTTGGCACATGGCCAGCGAGGATTGTTAGTTTCAAGATACACGGTAGATGCTTCGTGTGAACAGTGAATTGTTGCTTATTTAGCTGGATATTAGCTCTCATCTCGGGTGGGCGCTGCGTGACCGACGTAGTCCATGCGCCCATAAACTCCAATAACCACTCTTATCTCGGAGGAATTCCAGAACAGAGATGGGCCCTCACTAGTCCTTTTCAGCTCTTAGGGTGCCGTTTATCTCTCCGGGGCCCTTTCAAACCCAAAAAGCATCCTAGGCTTATCTGGCCCACAGGCGCCCTGTTTGACAGCGTATCAAGGTTATGATACATCTCCCCCTGGACAGTTCATAACCTCCACAGGTCATAACCTCCACAACTCCAAGCGGTCGTAACCTCCACAGCTCGTAACCTCCACAACTGCGAAGCGCTCATAACCTCCACAGCTCACAACCTCCACAAGTCCGAAGCGTTCATAACCTCCACAACTGCGAAGCGTTCATAACCTCCACAGCTCGCAACCTCCACAGATTCAAGAACTCCACTATTTTCTAGAAGCATCACTTCAGATAGCTATCGCTAGGTAGCAGCACGGTCTAGGTCTTATAACAACGGATATTGAATGAATGTCATGCGATTGAACGTTGAAATATAGATCACAATATTTATCACTAGATCGCAGGATGTGTCATTGAATATGCGTGTGGTGGGCGCACATTGTTAGTTTTCCAGACCTCGGGAACCGGCTGTCGTCCCGTGGGAAGCTGATATGCGGCGCAGTGGCGGATGCATAGCACGAACACACTGCTCAGACCGGTTTGTATCAGATTTCATGGCTAGCTTAAAATGTTCATTACATTGCGATTCTAACGTAATACTTGCATTTTTCGACTGGAATATGCCGGCTAGTCGTACCCTGGTAACGCCATTGATCAGCTGTCTGGGGAAGGGACGGAGAAAACGCAGCGTCTGTGGCGCGAAAGTGGACGGATTTCTCACTAGATGGCAGGATGTGTCATTGAATACGCGTGTGGTGTGCGCGCATTGTTAGCTTTCCAGAACTCGGGAACCGGCTGTCGTCCCGTGGGAAGCTGATATGCGGCGCAGCGGCGGATGCATAGCACGAACACACCGCTCAGACCTGTTTGTATCAGATTTCATGGCTAGCTTAAAATGTTCATTACATTGTGATTCTCACGCATACTTGCATTTTTCGACCGAAATATGCCGGCTAGTCGTACCCTGGTAATAGTCGTACCCTAGTCGTACCCTGGAGGGCTGCCCAGTGCCATATCTCGAAAGAACGATCACCTGTCAGACCTCCTCTCCGGTCTGACACCTGATCCCCTCGCGCCGGTTCGGCGGTCGGAGGGTGCCATGTTCCGTGGCGTGGTGGCTGTCGGTAGTACCGGGCTAACTGCAGGCATGCCATTGACCAGCACGGCGTTAACACGCGCACTGGAGGGGGGGGGGGGGAAATCCGCCCACCCGTCTGGTTTCTCGTACATAAATGCAGATTTTACCGGTCGATATACGTGATTTTCTGCGTACCTGCTTAGAAATGACCGGCGCGTCGTTTAAGAAAATGGAAGAAAAAGAAAAGTGGAAATCGGGCGAAAAGTTTTCAAGTTAGGGGCGCTAAAGTAAAAAAAATTCCCAGCGCTGGACCACAAAAATCGGCGCTGATGCGCTTCCCATAGATTTGCAAAGGGGAAGTGTTCTTGGGAACACTAACGACTTGTTTGATGTATATTGATATACTATATAGCTTCAAGACCATGTTAGGTCGCCGAGGTCAAGTCAGGTCAAGTTCATGACAGGTTAATGGAACCAAACTTGATCAACTGGAATGTTGCCATAAATGCACTAAATGTTGCCATAAATGTCGTTTGTACTGTTTGTCATTGCGTTTCCATACTTTATTCATGTACTTCACTCCTTTCTTCGCGAAGCCGATCGCGCCGAGATGCCCGGCGGAGCAGTCGGGCGGGCGGCCAGGTTCCGGTAACTGGAACAGGTAACTGACCTGATAAAGTGCTGCTATATAGGTGACCTGAGGTCAAATGTCGGTTCTAGAATCTGTATTGCATCATTCGTAATATTTCGGAGCATTTAAACACAAATTTTGACAAATGTGACCTGATTGGACCTTGAAGATATTGACCGAAGGCATGGAAATTGCACACAATATAGTTCACTACCGTACCCATCCACCCTGCGAGCTTCGTGCCTCCAGCTTGAATAGGAGCCGAGATCTTAGGGGGGGGCGGAATCCGCCCCCCTCTCCAGTGCGCGTAATTTTCAGAGGCCCTCCAGGGCGCGTGTTAAGCGATCAAGCCCAGAACGGAGCAGCAAATTTCCGCATGTACGGTGGCATTGTAATCATTGGCGGATCCAGGGAGGAGCCATTCCGGTCATGACCCCCCGAAGCGCTTAAAAGGGGGGCAATAGTGTATTTTGGTCCCCCCGAAACCAACAGAAGTCAACTAAATTAAAATGCAGTAACCTTTGCCGATGTTAAAAAATAGCGTCTGGATGAAAGAATCTCCAATTTTGAAGGATTTTAAAAAAATAATTGTTTGGAAGCCAGTATGGTAGTATAGTAGATTTTGACACACATCCAGGGTTCCATGCTGCTCAAGTTCTGCTTACAGCAAGAGTTGGAAAAATCGGATCCGCCAGTGTACACGTGCACACGAACGTTGACGTGGTACAAGACGTTGAACGTGAACGTGAACGTTTTGATAAACAAGAACAAAAATCCGGTAACATAGAAACAGTGGAGGTAGGCTGGGGCTCCTAGACAGGAAATTATTTTGTGAATTATTATGTAATTTTAATTTTAGTTATTATTCTTTTAACATGGTCATGGTAACATGGTAACATGGTTGCCAAATAGTGGTCGAAATCAGGTGCTTTTAACAAAAAATAGTGGGAGAATGGGCACCCTCCAAATCCGTTCGACCCCTCCCCTGATGCAATTCCTAGGTACGCCACTGGGGAGGGGGGGCTGACGCCGAAAACCGAAAGTTTCCTCCCCCCAAACCGGTGGGCTAGATCCGCCAGTGATTGTAATATGTTGAAATAGTTATGACCTGTACGCCGTATCACTGCGACTACTCAAACGGATATTGTGATCCTTGAAAAAGGTTGGGATGGGATCGTGAGTCTTCTCACGACTCCAGTCGAAACATTTCCAAGGCTGACCACAATATATTTCGGAACAGGCGTGCCGGCCATTACCATTCCAACTTACCTGAGCATACTCTTAGTTATGACATATAACTCAAATCAACGCTCAGAACATTCGCGCATTTTGAGGCCTATATATCGACCCAACACACCAATTGGATAAGCATCTTTGTAGTTCAGTATCGTACTGCTGTACCTTCTGGGTACAAGAAGATTACGCAATGCGGATGACAGTTAGGAGGACAGTTATCAGCTCGTCTTTCAATGCCTTTAGAACATTCGCTTTTCTCACCCACGGACTGGTAACCATTGCGAGATTGTCTACTCCGCGTAATGCCACAACATATGTTGGAATACAATGGTATATATGTTCAGTGGCGCAGCCAGGATCTTCTAAATTGGGCGCCGACGTAAAAATGGAATGACATAGAAAACGCCTTTGTCGCGCTTGGAGGGCCGAACATTTTTGGTTTTACGCGGTGAGAATCCACAAATTTATTGTTCAAAAGTTCAAAAGTGCAGGCACCTGGGTATGGACTAAGCTTGCCATGTAGTCAGGTCACCAAACCATTCGAAGGTAAATACTCGCACCCAACGATGCTCTGGGTTGCACAATTTTAAGTCCAGCACATCTTGCAAAGAGTTTAAAAAAGTATATATGAGGAGAAAAACGGTCGTCCATTTGCATCCTCTTTGAATCCAACCAATTTCCACCCACCCACGCCTGAAGTCCAGCACTACCATTCATTGGGGATGTAAGCACGCCGAGGGACTACCGAGGATACCTCTTGTAACCAGGAGATCGACACCGTGTTTGGGGGGGGACACGGGAAAGTCGCCCCCTTCATGCCGTAATATTACGTTCGGTGCTTGAAAAATTCGCATCTGTCGCCAAAAAATCGTGTCGGGGTACTTGAATATCATGATTGGGTCCCAAAAGAGCCGGAGCCCCTGAAGATTACTCTGAATCTGGGGTATCAAAAAGGCATGCCAGAACACTGAAAATAACGCAAGGGACACGACAGGTCGTACCGGGCCCCAAGAGTCCCATCGTGACCAAAGCAAATGTATGGGCAACGAAAAACATTCCGGACATGGATGATCACCCTGGGGCCCCAACAATGACGCTAAAAGACCCCAAAACTTGTTGGACCTCACAAAAGTGCCGAGGCCGCTAAAACTCCCGCTAGGGATTCAAGCAAATGACGTCGGGGCCCAAAGGATAACACTTGGACAAAAAAAGTCGCGTTGCAGACATTAAAAATAACACTGGAGGCCCTGCAAATCGCGCCGAGCCACAAAATTTGCAGCTACCCCTCCCCGAAAAAAACTCAATTCTTACCTGGAATGTCACTCTGCGGCCTTAAAAATCGGGTCAATGTCCCCGAAAGGCAGTTGTGCCCCGAAAAAAACGTGTCACGGCTGTAACTGTAAGTAACTGGTTTTATAGGTGAGCGACCACCAGACTAGACCACCTTTCCGAACCCTCAAGGAAAAAATTACTCATGTATTACTCATGGGCGATTATATTTGCGTACATCTAAAGCACCTCGGATTAATCAGCTCAGCAGTGGTGAAATTCTGCAGAATGCAGCCACGCTTTATGTCTGGCTACACTTTATGCGATAAAGTGAAAAGCTCTGGGCTATTTTCGTATAGTATCATTTCATTTTGTGGTCGGAAATTGGAGCTGAAGTTCAGATATTTCCTGTTTTAATTTTGTCTTGTAGTTATAGTGTCGGAACTTACGTGTGTGGTTCCACAAAAAAATTGACATAATCCAGTAACATGGCACTACACATAGGGTTATATTCCGATCATAATGCTCGATGTTTCGGCTTTCACGTAGCAGGATAATAGTCGTAGACAAGCTTACGCATGTACGCTAGATAGTTTTAAACACGGTGCGACAGCCCGGGGAATGTTTATTAAGGGTGGATTGCGGTAAAATAGTGCGTGCACACAGTGGCTCTGACATAACATTTTAATTTGGGTTGGAGGATAGCAAAGGCGATCCCAAAAACCTGCTTGAGATGCAACCCAGAAAAATATGCAGAAATTCCATTTTATTTTCGGGTTTACATTGTCACGTATGCGGGGACAGTTTTCATATATTACAATGAGGCATTGGAAAAATAATAACTTATGTCAGTTGTTGAAGTAAACAATTAAATTTACGTTTTGCACATGGCGTCACACATCACACCTGGTGGCCAAGAGCGGGAGCTGGCCACAGCCGATCCGTGATTCCAACATCATTGGACACTGAAATTTAACCAGGGCGCGTAGCCCTCCAGTAGAGGTTGGCATTCCGAGGAAGAGTGTCAGGACCATCCCTGGGTTCGTTGAACCCTCATTGAACCATCTGCGGAAAATTTTGCTCTACAAGAAGAATCAACCTAAATGCAACATTCAAGAGGAGGGGCTGAGACAACGTCCGAACCGATGTCTTTTTCATTCTAAGTTGGATTTGTTGCCTGTGGGAGGGCAAATCTTGCTGCTGCCCCCCCCCCCCCCCTCCTGGAATCTCGAGAGCTCTCCACCTATGTCCTCCAGTATTACATTTTAAGTCTATATGTATTCTTATATAGATGACTTAAATGAGCTCGCTGTGATCCAGGTAATTTGCACGTTCGTCCTGCATCATCTTTATAACTGAAATTATATATAATCGATATCTTGACGTGCGAGCCAAGTAACATCGATTTAGAAAACGACACGTAACTATTCAAAACACTCGTTACAATTTCTTGCCGTTTTTTATTCGAGCTTTCACGACGCACCCACCCATCCCCAGCCTTTGGGTTGAAAAACCAGCGCTCTACCCATGGGCTATCTTGTCTCCTTTTCGGGTCATATTCACTCGTATATTTCCAACACAGTTATGGCACAACATTGGTGAATACACACGACAGGCCACCTTCGTCATGCACGTCCGCTCCGCTTCGCGGTGGTGCCTGCTTGGTGCAGCCATGGTGCCTGCTCGGTGCAGCCGTGGTTCCCGCTTGGTGCGGGCACGGGATCGGCTGCAGCCGATCCCAGCCTGGGCCCGGGATCGGCTGGGCGCACGTTTCTGTGACACCGTATAGCCTAATCTATGCTCACCTGGGCTTCTAACTATCAGTGCAACATCACTGAGTAGCTCGTCTTAGGTTATGCTAAGCTTCACATCTCTAGCTTTAGTCATTGTAATGGTGGGAAGCCTAACTCGCAGTTCCGGAGAGAGTGGAGGGTCATTCGCGTGTTAACATGTATGTGCAATGGAACAGAGAGAGGGATGGGTCATTCGCCCCTCACCAGTTATTTAAAAATATTCCAAAGCCAAGAATCATTTGGATGTCATTCTTAGTTGACGTTAGAAAAATGGGCCTGGCCGTAAAAAATCGATTACAAATATTGTTGGTTATTGACGTACAAAGCGAAACGCGTCGGACGAAATTGTTTGTGAAAAGTGACGATAAGGCATCCTTGGAAAATTTCGAAGAAGTACCTATATAACTCATGTTTATAAACTATATCAACTATGTTGGTAATTTCTAGGTGTGGTATGCTCCCCATCAAACGTGCACATCAGTTATAAAAATGACTCCAGAATGCACGAAAATTAGCATTTAAAAAAATAGTTCGCCTCATGTAACCTATAACGAATTGAAGAAGTGCTATAAATCATCAAACAGCAGTATTTCCTAAAACCCTCAGCCGCCCTTCAAGATTAGTGTTCCTATCTTTGTAAATGTATTGTACGACCATATTGTTAGTGCTTCTTCGTTTTCTATGTCATGCTTATCCTTCTTGAACATTGTACGAACATGTCCTAGTATGATGCTGCATTCAGCTTGCGCATTGCATGACCAGCACCTCTCAGAAGTCCTCTGTTAGTTTGGAAGTTCGTCGTATTAGCGCTTTCGCTTGCCAGCTAATTCCTTCTGTGTTTTCTAGCTCTTCCAAACAGATACTGATTCGTTAAGAAGGAGAACGGAAAATTCCAACCCTCACAAAATTAGTCAGTATGCGTCGTATTGCAAAGTGTGCAAGTTTTGCAGCAGCTGACATGTGTTCGCAGACTTTGTTTCGTTTCTACCGACCCCTGGCGATTGCATTCCCGTTCAGGAAGTAAAACATCACACCGTTCGATCCGCAGTCAATTATGCGAGGAAAAAACGCAGACTTCCTAAATCTGTTGCTTCGAATTTTTGTCTGTCAATTCCCACGACTTCCGAATGGCCATAAAATACTCCTGAAAGTAATGAAAAGAAAATACATATACACTAAATGATTAAAATAGATCCCCATCCCCCAAAAAGATGACGGTATGCATAATCGTGATATGTCATACCATTGGTTAACATGACCTTCAAGCATGCTATGAAACAGGTCTGCCTAGGCCCACTACGCCCTCATGTATTATCCATCACCGGCGTGTGACGTATAAGCTGTTCACTAAGCTATAGATGGAGATATCTTTCAACTCAAGGGTCATCTTTAGAAGCGGGCCCTCTGGATCGCCCGATCGAATTAAAAACTCCATAATTTGCAACACTGCATGGCCAGATTCTAATTTTTGGAAAGCTGTATGTTTTCAGCTTCATGTTTTCTCACCCAGAAACGGAGATCACGGGCCCAGCACACAGCATTGATTTCCAACATCCCCACCCACTCCTGGGGTCTCCGCCCGTGCACTGAACTGCAAACTGTATATTGATGAATACACGGAACAGTCGGGAGGGACGAAGTAAGAGCAGGGAAAGGCTACTCTGTGGACGTATCTGGGTACAGAAACAGAGATGGGATAGCATCGACTACTTTAGCAGTTCTTTGCTAACGCCACTGTCATAAATCGTCTTTTATGTAGAGGATTCGAGAACTGTTTGTTGGGCGCGAGAGAGGCTGTGCTAAGCAAGCCAGGATTTTATGTTGTTAACTGTGAAGAACATACCTGGGAAATCCATCGTCCCTCTTCTCCCCGAACAACTTTGGACTTCCCAATCATAGACAGGCCTAGAAAAATGAAAAGGTGAGACATGTGCCCCCCCCCCCCACCAAAGTTGTGAGGACCAATGAAGCGTAATATTATTAAGGTGTCAGGCCGATATCATTTGTACATCGCAGTAATGATTGTGTCTGGGCCCCGTGCTGGTCGGTATTTGTCACCTCTCCATGGCTGAGTGTTTTTTTTTGCTGTTCCGACACTTATGCTCCTAAGCACCGGGTGTCGTATGTACCCTACGAGTCACCCGATGATCCGAGGAGGTGCGCCCGTGCGAATCAGTTTGTGTGAATTTGCTGCATTTCATTAGCTTTGCGTAGTTTGACGTTTTGGATCCCATGAACCAGCGAATCGCCAGTGGGAGGAAGAAATTTAGTCTCCGCAAATTATTTACCCTGCAGACCCTTCCCCAAACGTGTGAGCTTCGTTGGATTTGGCCAGCTGAGTTATGCCCAACTCGCGAAAATCGTAGACGCATTGATATAAGTTTGATATGCAAGGTTGTTAGATGAGCAGAAATGGTTATGAGTTTGATTTAAGTTTTATTTAATTTAAGTCAATTTAAGCTCAGCACCACAGCCCTGGGTGAGAATATGGTGACACCACTGCCATAAACTGCTAGCCATGATTCGTGGCATATGTCACCCCAATTTATGTATGGATATGACAACCACATTTTATGGTTAAATCAGCTTTCTCTCTTTCTGGTGACATCGCCAATGCCTCGGGAAGCGTCATTACTCGGTGTGATGGCAGGTATAGTATGAAAAGGTTACATTCCATCACGCACAGCAAGCCATTTCTTGGCTGCAGTACCCAGCCAATCTTACAAGGACAGTTATCACGCACAGGTCACATCGTAATGTAGCCTCTGCACAGAATGCCACACCACATTACCAGCTGCTCAGGAGGACGGAGCCAGCGAGGAATGGAGCGCAGAGCACAGCCCCGAACTGAGGCGAACACGACTCGAGAGCTGCCGGAGAAACTAAAATTTATATTTGCGGAGTTACACTAAAACTAAGAGAGCGCAGCACATAAATAAATTATACAATTACGCCAAAGCGCCATGCGCTTTCTCGTAGCAATATTTATATGGTAGTTCATATAGTTCCCGAGATCAAAACAGTTTGACGTTGCTCAGTATATGGGACCATTACTTTTGCTAGCTCGGAACAAATAATTTGTAATGATGTAAAGCACTAGATGCCCATACATGCACATGCAAAACATCCCATGGCGCAGCCAGAAGCCTGATGAGGGGTGGGTATCATTTGTTCCTTGCGGCTGATCTTCGCAGTTAGTGCCACAAACTGGGACGTAGCTAAAGGGGTGGCAGGGCCGGTCGCCCTATCCTTGAGATGCTACGTGTCCCTGGCACTGCCGGAGGGCCCTGCTAGGGGCCCGTTCCTACTCCTCAACGTAGGTAATTCCCTAGATCACCAGTGTAGGACAATAAAGTGAGTTCCACCGAGTTCCGCGGATATTTTTACACACAGCGATAACCCAATGCCTTCAAATCGTGGATCCAATGCCCAAAGTTGAGCATTTTTGCGCTAAATCCGTAAATTTCAGTTGTAGTTTGGATGTGCTGGAGCCGCGCGGCACATCAGTCAGCTGACAGCCCTCCGCGGCGGCCGTCCGCTGTCGCCACGGTGCATGACATGGGTGTCAAATTAGCGGAGAGCGAGGCTCTGCTCAATATGAGACGGACGGGTCGGGTGACGGTGACAGCCTTGTCACGCGACCTGCGCATGGGGAGTATCCAGGTCACTGACGCACACCGGTGAGCTTCGTCAATTTGAAGCCACGGGTAGAATAGAGAGCATTATCTGTGCGGCGCTACACAAGTGTCCATCGTGTTGATCTGAGTAATATCGTGTTTGGTTCAGGCGAAAGAAACTCTTTAGGCATATTGAACAGGATGAGGGTATTATCAAGACGACAGTTGATATCTTAATTCGGCTTTTGGACTGTAAAAGAGGATCACAACTATCCGGTGATAAATTGAAATAGTGCAAATGATACCTGCATAACGTCATAAGACACGAGCTGATTGAATCAGGTTGGACGGCACATGGAACGATATGTCCCCAAGCACGAAGATTGGCTGAATGGCACGTTGATGGACATATATAAGTGCCAACGAGTGAGCCGTTCACTTCAGCGGGGCGGGGACGTCCTGTCCGTGAGTTCTTCGAACTGAAGTCAACAGACGCGAAGAGAAACGCGACCGTTAACTGACCAACTGTTTGGCGATCGCCCTCGAACGATTTTGGGGGCCCCAGCAGGATTTTTTTGGGAGTCTGGCGCAATTTTTTCCGAATCCCGGCGGGATTCTTGGGGCCCCATAACTTCTCAGGAGGAGGGGCACCTCCCCCTATGTCCCCCTCGGTATGCCACTGATGACGTCCCACTCGTACTCAGCTGAGAGCCTTGTCGACTCGAACTGTAGTGAAGAGGACTAAGTCACACACGCACACACACACCACACACCAGACAATGTAAGTTTAATATAGTGTTCGCGATTTCGGTGGGATCAGTTGACAGGTAACGTGACTAATTAGATATGTAGGTCATGTGTGATTTGCATGTCCACATACACACCTGTGTGCACACATACATGCTAATGTTGACATGAGTAGTGTTGCACGATGTATGCGAAATATAGATGCGGCCTTGCACGAATTGTCTGCTAAATGTAGGTATGATATTGATGTTAGGATAATTCATTTCTACTAAAGTACTGTTACTACTATACACTGTATTAGCCGAGCCTTGATAAGTACAGCAATATCCTATTCATAGCCGCGATGAGCAGCTGCTGGAATCGACATCCGTCCGTGTATCAATTCACAAACAACCCTAATGCGATGAATTATCCCCCCCCCCCCATTCTCACGGGCTACCAGTACTTGGTACGCCAAAATAGACAACATAATCGAACTCAGCGCACAGAAGAATCTCAGAAAACACTATATTTTCACATCTGGCAGGCGCTTCGAATTAAAAGCGACTTTGAAGGTGATCTGGCCCACTGTGTAATGCATTGATAGTAGCAACATCAAGAACAGTGGAAACCATAATTGACCATTTCTCTCTATAAACACACCTTTGTTCCTTGAAGTTATTGGTGCAGGACTACGGGGAGCAGTTGAGATTTGGTGAAGTGGTAGGGGAGGTCAATTAAGGGCGTTGCTAGGCAAACAATAGTTATTGATAGAAGTTGAAGTCTGCACCGCAAACGTTTTGTTCTTGCACATAAAGCGTAGCATGCACACATTTTATAAGTTACGGTTTTAAGTGCTATTGAAATTAATCATTTATGTGTGCTATCAATATATATTATTATCATGTATTAACAAAAATGACTTTGCATCCTACAATAAAGTTTTGTTCATGAATAAATGCTGACTTATAATATTAATGGCACAGATGTAACACATCAGCAGGATAGTTTTAACGCCGTGGATGTTATAATGTCCCTTAGTGGAGGCCGAGTCCCATCTGCTAGATACATTTTTCGTTAGGAAAAAGCTACCAAGACGTTTATATTTCATCCGGTATCTGGCAAGCACGATAGGGGAGGAGAGAGACGGCGGCCGGCAGACAAAGAAAGTGGTCTACCGAACAGGTATGCAGAGGACATACACACATGACTCGTGACAGTACATTTGGAAGGAGCACTTTGAGGTCCTGGCCTCCGGACACCACTCGCAACATGAAGGCGAAGCGGAGGACCTGGCGTCCAGGGCGAGCCGTGGGTGTCCGGGCTCCACCTTGTTTGTGTAGGTAAATCGTGAAGCCAAAAGCTTCGAAAACCAGAGGGAAGAAAAACCAGACTGCTTGCAGACCTTGAAGATGAAAAAAAAACAAGAGCGATCCAAAGGGCAGCCATCATTTTTTTTCCAACTTCGATCGGTCCCTGTCTCCCTATTGTATGATAATCCATATGTTTGGGTCAGACGGGAGCTGAGAGGAAATTGGCGTTTGACTTGACGAAATCCGACTTCAACTGGCAATCTCGTGACTAACGCTTGGCGTGCCGGCAACGTGTCGACTGGCAAAACGGCTGAGGTTAAAGGTGGCTCCTGACCGCTTTCTATACCTGTTATGGATATGTCACACTTCGACCGCGTTCCAGGTGATATCGACAGGGGATAGCACACCATGGTCTCATCCTAAGGTTCTGTCCTAGGTGCGATCTATGGCTGGGATTATTTATTCTCCATTTTCAGGTTTATTTTTTATAAACGAAGGATAAAGATCATTTGTCTTTAAAAAAATTCACTAAAGAATTAAGTCTTTTGAAGGTAAAGAGCTTCTAATCTTTCTATAACTAGGCACCCGATTGTAAAATGTATGTCATATTGGTAAGTAGCATGTGCGAGTGCAGCTTCATACACGTCGATTTTACCGAACTGTTTGATTGTTATAAATATGGCCTCATGACCTAGCTTTGAGGACAAAGTGGAGAAAAACGGCTAGTGATTCAGGTCGAAGTTACCAAAAATGAAATGTCCGTTAATTAAATTAAGGTAAAGAAAATCATTGCATGAATATCACAATGCTACATTGGGGCCCACTCATATTGTAGGAAACGTCTTCTTCGGGGATTGCCGAAGGAGATTGGCAGACACCCACAAAACATGAACATAATTGTTTCATGTTGATATGATGTCTGTGTCAGTCTACAGCTTTTACTTGTTATAAATAACATCATTGGCATCATTGCCACCATTACCATCACTATGATTATCCGACTCAAAAGAACTCTTGTAGATTCCAAATCGGTACAGATTTATACCCATCTAGAATCCTGTGCGAGTACCCGTGTGCTGCACCTGTGCGAACTTGCATGGTAATGGCAAACTGAGTTTTATGTGACGTGAAGCATGGTAGCATTCATTGGTGTCGATGTGTCGACAAAGAATTGTGGGGGAAAGGAGATTCAGACCAGGATAACCCACCTAAATCCAAACCTGACTGGAATTGCGAATTGCAGTATGTTGGTTTCGGAAATTTCATTTTGTGGGACTCTTCATGTAAAAGTACACGGAACGTTGAGAGCACAGGCATTGGTCCCTCAACTTGACATTGAGTAGCATAGGGGCCGATGTTAACCCTCACATTACGACGTTTCTGTCAGTCTGTCAAGTCAGGTCAAGTTCATGACAGGTTAATGGAACCAAACTTGATCAACTGGAATGTTGTCATAAATGCACTACTGTTTGTCATTTGTACTGATTGTGATTGCGTTTCCATACTTTATTCATGTACTTCACTCCTTTCTTCACGAAGCCGATTGCACCGAACTGTTCGACGGAGCAGTCGGGCGGGCGGCCCGGTTCCGGTAACTGAAACAGGTAACTGACCTGATAAAGTGCTGCTATGTAGGTGACCTGAGGTCACATGTTGTGTCTAGCATCTGCATTGCATCATTAGTAATGTCCAAAACATCATTGATGCCCATTGTCGAGCATTTAAACACAATCACAGCGATCCATAACAATAACAAGCCAAGCCACGCAAAACAAGGAAATGTTTACAAATGTGAACACATTTGACCTTGAAGGTATTGACCTAAGGCCATAAAATTTGCACACAATAGAGTTCACTATCGTATCCATCCACCCTGCGAATTTAGTTTCAGCAGCTTTAATAGGAGCCGAGATCTTAGGGGAAGCGGAATCCACCCCCCCCCCCCTCCGGTACGCGTAATTTTCAGAGGCCCTCCCGGGCGCGTGCTAAAACACATCCGAAGATTAAAAAATCGAAAAGGTTAAAAAGAACACCTAACTAGAGTCTCAGTTCGGTAGCCAATCTGGAAGCGTTGATATTTAATCAGGGATGAGGTGCGTGAAAGCTAAGTGGTTATCCGGATGTCTTAGCCACCAAAAAACGTGGGAAGAAGAGAGCTAGTCATCGAATTGAATTCAGGATGGGCCCTTGCGACTCTTAAGTCTGAACACGTTATGACTTTATGAGGTGCTGTGTGTTCTCTCTGTCAGCTATTTTGCACTGATTTGTTGGTCCCCCAAATTAAGGCTTTCATCCCGTTTCAGGCGGGTGCCACATGATGCAGTTGCAGCATTTCGTTTCAAGTGGCGGATATTCTAAAGTGCACGATGTGTACTACATAAATGTTTCAGGTGACTGATCACCGATGTGTTGGAGTTAAGCCCGGAGGACGAACACAATATCATGTACTATTATTTATTGCGTTTTTTTCCCATTCTGTCCGCTTGCCAATCTTGGTCTCCCACACACCGGATCAAAGCATCTTCAACCAGCGATGACCGGTTTTTCCTTTTCTCATCCTCTCCAGCAACAATCATGATAATTATTTTGCCATGGACCAACAAGTAAGCTTCGTTCTTGCTAGCAGCCAGTGCAAAATCGTAAGGTGAACACTGCCTGGGAAGCATCTGTGGGCGAATAATAGGTACTAAGTATGGCTATATCTGGCAATCTAAACAAAATCAGGCCCTTTCTCACCTTCACATTCTAGTAACTTGCCATAAAAATATGAAGGTGCGAAGAATGTCTAAGCGGAAGAACTGAACTCAATGAAGAACAATCTGAATTGTGCTAAAGTATCGATCGGTGAACTCACAATGACTTCTTTCCGCCATTTCAATATTTTCGTTTACGGGAGAATTTGCACAGGCGTTCTATTCTTTCTCCTCATCAACATCGGTGAACAACGGGTGACATCTTAAAGACGTTTAGTACTATATCATAGAAACTAGGGCACACAATTTAGCCATTAGTGAGGCTGTAATGAGCTTGCACCCACCCCTACACACACGCACATAGCAGAAGTTGAAGACATTTTGTTTTAACAGTAATACTAATGCTTTCACTCGCACCAGGGAAATAAACCTATTATTACAAAAGAATCCATCAGTCGTGAAAAGAGTTCCACGTCCAGCGAGAAGTTTGAATTTGAAAGTATTTTTGCTGTGATGATAGTTATTTTTCAGCATCGCATGTTGTTGTTAGCCATAGGCGCGCCCAGGGGCCTTCCCCATCCTTTTAGCGGTCCCCATCTTAGCGGTAAAAATTGTGTGTTCACTGTAAAAATTATCGGGTTATCTATCCAAAAGTGCTCAACCATGGTACTTTGCGAAATTCCTGGGTGCGTCACTGCTGTTGATCCTGACCCACCCACTTTTTGAGACGTTCCTACGCCTATGGTGACGAGGACACGAAAAGGCATCATATTGCGGCCGGATAGCATGTAAAGGTTATGCGATCATTCGCCACTGCGTGTCGCAATATTTTCCCACGCGTCGATACATTGTGGGCGAAAAACGTGCAAATGATATGCGATCATCTGCCACTGCGCCACGCAATACTTTCCCACGCGTCGATGCGCGGGCTTCCGAGCTCTATTCAATAGTATCATCCTGCCATCTGGCGACAAATATTGTTACCTATGGTTCAGCATTCAATCTCATGATTGTAATACCTAGACCGTGCTGCTACCTATCGATAGCTATCTGAAGTGATGCTTCTAGAAAATAATGGAGTTCTTGAATCTGTGGAGGTTGCGAGCTGTGGAGGTTATGAACGCTTCGCAGTTGTGGAGGTTATGAGCTGTGGAGGTTATGAACGCTTCGGACTTGTGGAGGTTGTGAGCTGTGGAGGTTAAGCGCTTCGCAGTTGTGGAGGTTACGAGCTGTGGAGGTTACGACCGCTTGGAGTTGTGGAGGTTATGACCTGTGGAGGTTATGAACGCTGCGGACTTGTGGAGGTTGTGAGCTGTGGAGGTTATGAGCGCTTCGTAGTTGTGGAGGTTGTGAGCTGTGGAGGTTATGACCTGTGGAGGTTACGAGCGTTTCGGGTATATTGAATTTGTGGAGGTTATGAACTGTGGAGGTTATGAGCTGTGGAGGTTATGATACATCTCCGCCTATTCCTCTCTTTTCAGCCAATGCCATCTCGCTGGTAAAGCTTAGCCTCTATGAGGTTTGAGCTCACCCGATTGATTTTTATCAATTGGTGGAGCTTTCCCCGAGGAGATGGTACCTGGTCCACCAAACGAATGCTCTTTATTTAGTTCCTTCGCATGTCCTTGCTTCTGCCAAGTAGTTCATCATACGTTTTTTGCGAACATGCTTTAGGGCTTAATCTTTGGAGTCATAATTTGAAAATAATTCCTTCCATCGTGAATGATAGCATCGACAGGCGTTTTCTCGATCTGAACTATAGAGAATTTCCTGGAGGCAGTGATCTGACAAGGGTATGTCGAGTATGAGAGACGTTATGCCCTTGTTGCCTTATTCAGCTGTACCAATGATCATTTTGGCCATGCTGGGCCAGTCATTACACTGTGTTGCGAAGTGTACCTACATTTGCATGGGAGCGCTCATCTGGCACAGCAAGGCGCATACATTCTAAAGAGTGGCACTCAGAAGGGTGTCTGTATTGGTACTGTCAAGAAAGACGCCAGAGTGCCAAGGATGGTGCCCAAATTTGCATCAGGGGTACTACCGCATTTCATTTCAACAGAAGTATTTCCTGGCCCTAGTAAGCGCCGGACTGTAAAAAGAGCACCAGTTGGCCCAGGAGGACGCCTGCATTCTCTAAGCACCCATCCGCCAAAACTGATGCTTTCTTGTCGGAAGAGGAGCATATCATGCAGCCAATGATGGTCATCATATTAGGAAGAGCGATGGCCGTATGGCCCAAGAAGGTGCCCACATTCTCAAGGTACACAGCTGTCCGGGAAAAAACGCCTGTATTGGGCGAGATAGGTGCCGGACTGTGATGGACGGTTATTTGTTTTCCATCTTCCTTACTATTTTTCAGATTTTAGCTGGGTGGATCAGCTCGACAAAATGGGTGGCCAGTTGGTTCGACTAGGACGCTTGCCCACCCTATTTGGGTGGGCAACCTGCACCCTGGCCCCCTCACTTTTGCAGACGTTCCTACGCCTATGTGTATATAACTCGGAAGGTGCGATGTAAGATGTGCGATGAAAGACGGCGACCATGCATTTGCGCCCGGCCACCGCCTCCTGTGTGCTTGTGATGAGGTGTGGTGCTTGTCTGTGTGGTGTGATGTGGTGTGGTGTGGTGTGTGATGTGGTGTGGTGTGGTGTGTGATGAGGTGTGATGTTTGTCTGTGTGGTGTGGTGTGTGATGAGGTGTGATGTGTGTTTGTGTGGTGTGGTGTGATGTGGTGTGGTGTGTGATGTGGTGTGGTGTGTGACGTGGTGTGGTGTATGGTGGCATGCCATGTATGCTTATCTATGTCTGCCATTGCGACCTGTTAATGACACATGTGTAGCGTCAGTAATATGAGACGGACACATATCCACCGGACGTTGCCGTGGCCTGTCTGTGCTGAGGTAATGCGCTGCCGCAGTTGTGTGCATCTGCTGCGTCAGTGATGTTCATGCAATACATGTTCATCCATGACGGATTTGTGGCTCGTCCGCTCTGGAGCGCCGGTGCTGGAGCTATAATGAAGGATGTCGGTTCTATGATATTAATATGCAGATTCCCGGTCTGCTATATCCATCACACATTGCTGGCCTGCCGATGCTGCAGCAGTGACTTGGCTGCAGTGACGATGAGTGACACATGGAGCAGTGAATGTTCCCCAACACATGTCGCCTGAGCGCGGCGCCGCGAGCAGACGCGTCTCGGTCGCTCGCCCAACCTTTCACTCGCCCTCTTTGTTGCCTCTGTGTATAGGGTGTGTGAAACTCTGAGTGAGAAGTGAACCAAAAAGAGTGAAAAGTGTACCGGAAAAAAATAGAAGTGAATAGCGAACCAAAACCGGCGTACCTATTCGCTACAAGTGCGCGAAATGGCTGAACTCATTAGTGGAAATTTCTGCTGGTTATTCCTGACGGTAATTGTGCAGTGATTGGACAGTGATTGCACAGTGATTGGACGCCTGCAAAACTGAGTGAGTGAAGAAGTGACAGCGCCTTTCTCTACATTGACTTCCCTTGCATCAATCATCAGCTACTGCCCGTGGTTAGTCTTTTTCCGACACTGCAGCGGAGAAGACAATGAACGATATGACTGACGCCTTGGTGCCGCTCGGAATTCCTGTGCCTCCAGCAATAGTATTCTTCATCGTCTATCTACAGCTCTACCAGTTGTCATCATGCACATGGACATAATCAGGCTGCTGTTATCTATCGTCCTTGTTCAAATTTTCACCGCCTTCACATCCCCGGCCACCCGGGCTCGGAACGGGCACGCAGCCGTCCCGTCCGTGACGTCATCACCGCCGCCGCCAGTCACCAGCTCACGCTCCCCTCGGCCGCCCGACCGAGGGGAGCGTCGCCGTTATAAAAACAGCGACCAAGAAAGCACGCCGGGGCAGGCGCGGCGCCAGGGGCGGCAGAAGACGCGCATCGCGGGGCGGAACAAGCCATGTGGCAGCTCAGCAGCGCAAAGGACAGCTTCACCTGGGACTCATCAATGCCCAATCTATACAACCTAAACTACTTGAGCTACACAACGACCTTCGTTCTTACTGTCTAGACCTAGCCTGTGGTGACTGAGCCCTGGCTGCGACCTAGCACCCCCACGCGTCTCATTAACTTCCCCGATTACCAAGTGAAACGCGCGGACCGGACCGACTCTAGTGGTCACGGTGGGGTGGCGATTATCGCCACGTTAGCACTAACTATTACCGTTTTTAAAATGTATATGTCTCCGAACTCGAGCTCCCAACTAGAATCACTCTGGGCCAAAGTCAAAGGGAAAATCGGAAATTATTTCATTCTGGGGGCAATCTATCGGCCTCCTCGTAACACTCTTCTGCCTTAAATGATGACTTCGCTGAGCTCGAAAGACAGGTTCAAATGCGACAATCAACTGCACCGGCACTTTCTACCTCGCAGGTGAGCTAAATTGCAACCTCCTCGACACGGCTAATAGACCCAGCAAAACACACCTGCTTGAGTTAATTAGCAACTATTCACTTACCGTGACAGTGCAGCGCTCTACATTCTGTATTGGATGTCATCATAACAAACTCGCCCATCTCTGTTGGCAGAATCAGAGTGAGTTTCTTCCACTACAGTCCTCACAAATTTATCATACGTTCGATTAAAGTAAACAGGCCTGCCTCAGTTAACACCGTGTAAGTCACGTTCTTACGGACTGAGTGGATACCTCGGAACTGACGCTTGACCTTGGTGAGATCGACTGGGTCTAGGTCACTGGTCGCATCTCAGTAACTGGCAAATGGGACATCCTGCTGAAATTGCTGACACCTATTCTCGACGAGCACCTGCCCCTCAGAAACATCAAAATTCGAAACCCAACAGCACCACATGTTAGCGAAGCTACCAAACAGCTCTTGCATTGGCGAAATGTAGCTTTGCACTTGCAAGATAGAAGCACATACAAAATACAACAGACAAGTTCGCTCAGCTGTTAGAGCTGAATGCAGGGAAGAGATTACCAGAAAGATAGCTCAGAAAGGCCCATCAGCTACGTGGCTGCTATCAAGCCCATTATCGACACCAAAAAAGGCTCCTAACCTCAGGTCCTACCTGAGCAGCTAAATCAATACTTTGTTAGTGTCGGACCTAAGGTATCAGCAGAGGTCAAACCCCAGGCAAACATGCCTGAACACACACCTCCTAGTTGCCGGCTATCGCGCGTCTCAGCCAGCTCCTATACAGTATCACCCAGATCCCTCGAACAGCTAGCCAAAATTGTCATGGACATGAGAAGCACAAGTGCTTGCGGACCCGACGGGATTTGTATTAAGGTTATCACATTTGTGTTCTTTTTTATCGGAGAAGTGCTGCTCGACATTATAAACGCATGCCTGACTACAGCTGATATCCCTCCACTTGGAAGCAGTCAATAGTAACTGCCATTCACAAATCAGGAGATCCTTCGGATCCCTCTAATTTTAGGCCCATCTCATTGGTTCCGATTATCGCCAAAATCACAGAGAGGGTAGTGCAGAAACAACTTTAACACTTCCTGAACTCAAACCACCTACTGGCACAAACTCAGCACGGCTTCGGACCACGCCACTCTACGGAGACCGCTCTCTCATCTCAGTCACGAACAAAATACTAGCAGCAATGGACCGTTCGGAAGTATCTCTCCTTTGCATTCTGAACCTCAGTAAATGCTTCGACGTAATAGACGACTCCAAACTGCTCACTAAACTAGTGAGCAGTTTAGAATGGAATCGATACTGGCTGGTTTAGGGCTTATCTGGGAGGTCACACGCAGGCTGTTAGCATCTCAGATCAACGCGAAAACAGGCATCTCTCCTCCTCTCTCCTCCTTTCTCCCAAACAACATAGGTGTTTTTGCAAGGCTCATCCACTCCTCTATTGCATCTTTTCGAACGACCTCAGTTTGCACGTCCCGGTAGCACACGTCACTCAGTTCGCAGACGACACCCATGTCCTCATCTCCGGTCGCAAATCTGATATCCCAAATCTGAGTCAGATTGAGACATGTCTGAACCAATTTTACGACTACTTCCTGGATCACGGTTTGAAGGTAAACCCGACCAAAACTCAGGTGTTCACGTTCGGATCTCGTCAAAATCTTCGCAATATTACCTCGATACGAGTGTGCTTTTGGGACGCCGTGATAGATGAGATTCATTCGTGTAGGAACCTTGGGATGACATCTGATCGCCACATATCGTGGGATTCCCATGTAGCTGTTGTGGTGCGCAAGTGCACTGGATTCCTTCTGGACCTGAGCCATCGGCGTCACCATCTGCCAACCAGTACCCTCTTCACTATAGTCAATAGCCAAGTTATATCCAATATCCGCTACTGCATATCTGTTTACTGGAACGGGTCGGCAGCAAACATCCACAAACTAGACAAGATCATTAACTTCGCCATTAGAGTCGTGTCAGGTCTACGGAAAGTTGATCATATTTCTGATGCACGTAACGAGTTGGGTCTCCTCACGGAGCTGATCTGCATCTATTTCACAGCCTTACTTTGCTTCACAAGATCGTTCTGACGGGTGAGCCAACGCACATTGCCGGTCAATTCACTGCAAACTCAACCCTGCGAAACCGTCATACACGTGCACACGAACACCTGCACCTGTCAGCCATACACAGAGAGGCGGTCCGCAGGAGATTTCTCTACTCGTCTGTCTTCCACTATAACAAACTTCCTACTGAAACAAAACCATCGAGGCTGTCTAACTTCAAGAAACTTGCACTAGCTTATCTCCACGAACAACACACTAGTCACCCAAAAAAAACTTACACAGCGGATTTGTGTACACTGTGAACTCACCTTTAGGCCATCGCTTTCCAATCACTTCTCTAAACTACTCATTTATAGCTCGTGTTGCAAGTACGGTGTGTGTTGTGCACATAGTGATATGAGTTTTGTATTATGTTGGTGTATGAATGTTTGTTGCACATCTGCTCCCACTATTGACCACACATCTATCCTTTCTTTGTAAATATATGTGGTCATACTGTCCATAACAGCCACTATACGTGGAGGGCATGTATTGTGAAATAAATATATAAATAACTAAATGTGTTGTCAGGCGGTGTTAGAGCGGTGAACTGTACGTCAATAACATCTGGGGAGAGGCGAGCAGTCGCACGTGCACACGTCGGACTCTGACCGCACAGCTGGCGAAATACCATACAACTGACGATGGGCAATTCAATTGTCCTGAAGCACCAATCCTAACGCCGGTGCCGACATGGCTGTAAGACCACGCAATGTGATGTCGTATGTATCCTTTCCGGTGCTGGAGCATTGAAGTATCATCGTGATGTCACACGACAAACCGGGGTATGTGTTTGCGTGTGTCTGTATTTCTACCTGTGAAAGCATATCCATCACATCCATGCATGCAGCAGAAGCACTCAGCTATCTGAGGATGATCTTCTTATGGTCGTATTATTTGACATGCGGGCTGTAACAACATGCCTGCAGGAATCCGACTGGTCGCACGATGCCTGCACGTCACATCACATGAACAACACAACACATGATGATCTAGCAATAGGCCATGTGTGGAACATAAATTGCTAAGATAACGTCCAAAACAGGTGTCTGGCGTTGATCAATGGAACAATTCCGTCTGCTAGTTTGGCAAGCAAGGTGTGATGAGTGTGAGTGCTTTGTGATCGGGTTGTGTTGTGCGAGTGTCCCATAGTGGTTGGTGTGAGTTTAAATCTCCGGTGAGTATGACAGGGATGTGAATTTGGTCAAGTGCCTTATTTAATTCCGAGAGGGTTTCTGTGTTTCGTGATGGGGGTCATATACGTTAATGAGTGTGTAAGCTGTGTTGTGTATGTATATTTCAGTGAGTAGTATGTCTGCTGTGGTGTTGAATTGTATCAGGCGGTGCGGGGTTGTGTTCCTAATGTATGTCCATACTCCGCCTGATCTGTGTATGTTGGGTGTGTCTTGTCTGTGTAGTGTGTAGTGAGGAATGTTAAATTGATATAGGTCGTGTGGTTTGAAGTGTGTTTCCTGTAGTGATAGTGCTGTGTGATTTGTTTGCAATGCGTAATGTTTTAATTCATTCCAATGTCTAATGAGGCCGTGTGTGTTCCATTGTATGATTGTGTTCATTGTTTATGTGTGGTGGCGCGCGTAAATGGTATCTTAGGTGAGTTTGGTCTTTTTGTGCTTTTTAGTGGCTTTGGTGGTTGGTGGGCGAGGGTGGTCTCTGTTGTGAGGGGAGTGTCCGCTCTGTGTCTGTTGAAGAGTGTTCTATGTCAGTATGTTCCTCTGTGTCTGTGTCTTGGTCCGTGTATGTGCGGGTTTGTGTTTGTTGGTGATCCGTCTGTTGAGGGAGATGTCTGTGGATATGGTGAGGCTGTTGGCCGTTGGGGTGGTGGCGGTGGACGTTGAGAGGGTGGGGGTGTCGGTGTCGGTTGGCGGTTTGGTGGTGGTGGTGGTTGGTGTGCCGGGTGCTGTACTGAGGTGTATGCTAGTGTTGGTGCTCGCGTTTTGCGTGTGTTGTTGGTGGGTGTTGGTGTGAGTTGTGGTCGTGTTTGATTTGTTTGTGGTTAGGTGTTTGTGTTGTGCTTGTGTCGCGTCGTGGTGGGTGTGGGCAGAGCCGGGTACTCTGTGTGGCTCAGTTGTGGTGGTGGAGGTCTATAGCCCGGCTCTGTGCGTCGGGTCGGCCACGCCGCCGGCTGGTCGGCCAACGCCCTCCTGGCCAGGGACGGCTCCATGCCCTCCAGGTGGACCAGGCGGAGAATTTCCTTCTCCGCCATCCACCGAGGACAAGAGCTGTCCCCGGCCTAGTGCTCCCCCCCCCCCCCCCCCCCCTCCCCCTCTTCCCGCAGGCGGCGCAGCAGGCCTCGCCGCCTGGGCATATTGTGGCTTTGTGTGGTCCGGCGCAACATTGTTACATTGTTAATAACCTCAACATTGTTTGTTTTGGTTATTGGTCCGGCGCAACATTGTTAATAACCTAAATTGTATTGCTGTTTCTGTCAAAATTGCACAACTAGAGCTCACTATACTCTCTCTATATCTCCCACCTTCTCTTACACACCCCTTATCTTCTGTGACCGACCTCTTCGGTCTCCTCCCTCACCCCTGTCTAGTGCTGGGTGACTTGAATGCCCACCACCAGGCATGGGGCTGTCACACCACATCACCTCGCGGACACCACATCGAAACACTCCTCAACACCCACAACATGGTCTTTTTAAATGACCAAACACCCACACACAACACCGACATTGCCCCGTTCCGTCCATCTGCCATTGACCTATCTCTGGCCTCGGCCTCCATCTCACCCCTCTTTTCTTGGTATGTACAACCCGACCCCCTCTTTAGCGATCACTCCCCTATTCATATTATGCTTGAACGCTCAGCCCAGGTTAGAGATTACTCATTTGTCCCCCGCTGGAATGTTCGCAAGGCGAAATGGCCATCTTTCTCCCAGGAAATTGACACTGTCTTCCCCCCTCATTCACACCCCCCAACATCAGCTTTTCTTGACACCATGTTTCTCGCGGCAGAAAATCATGTCCCCCACACTCGTCGCTCCCCTGGCGGTCACCACGTGCCGTGGTGGAACGACGAATGTCAACGCGCCGTCGCTCTGCGGCGGCGGGCTGAGCGAAAATTTGGCAAAAATCTCACCACCCAAAACATGTTAGAAGCCCGCGAGGCTAAAAAACGTTGTCAGCAGATTATCCTTACGGCCAAAAAACGCAGCTGGCAACTCTATTCAAACTCACTCAACCGGTCGGCCAAATTTGGACCAAAATTCGCTCTTTCGCAAATGGCAGATCCCCACACCGCGGATTCCCACAACTGACAATTAATCAACGCAGCATCACATAACCCTCGGACGTCGCGGAACACTTTGCCACCTATTATGCAGACATATCCTCAAACACACAATACTCACAACAAACAATCGACTTCCTACAAACCACTCTCGCCACCTGCAACTTTACCTCGGACAAAACTGAACCATACAATGCCCCCTTTACTCTCTATGAACTAAATTTATCCCTTTCCAAAGTAACCAACACTGCAGCTGGCCCTGACCAATTGGCATACCCCTTCTTCCAAAATCTATCCGACTCCGGAAAAGACAGCCTCCTTTCGGCACTAAACCAACTATGGACTGACGGCACCTTCCCGCTTTCCTGGTCTACTAGCACTATCATTCCTATTGCTAAACCTCGCAAACCTCGCGATCTTCCCTCTAGCTATCGACCTATCTCTCTCACTAGTTGTGCCTCTAAACTCTTTGAGCCCATGGTCAATGGACGAATCAGAGTCCATCTCGAAAACAATGACATTCTCTTCCCCTTTCAAAGCGGCTTTCGACCCAGACACAGCACCACTGACAATCTCATTCTATTAGTTGACTCGATACAGGCGGCTTCATGTAAAAAAACATGAAACTGTGGCACTCTTTCTCGACCTAAAGTCCGCATTCAATAAAGTACACAGTTCGGCCCTCCTAATCAAATTACATCGTATTGGCATCAGAGGCAGAATGACAAAATTTCTCACCAACTTTCTCGCTAATAGAACATTCACCGTCCGCTGTGGCAATATCCATTATCGGTCCCAAAAATTAGATCAAGGCGTCCCACAAGGCAGCGTGTTATCCCCCACCCTCTTTCTTATTATGATAAACGATGCACTCGCTGACCTCCATCACATAGCCCCCTGTCTAAAATACTCCATTTTTGCCGATGATTTGGCCATGTGGTGCACGCACCCATCGGCAGACAATCCAAATTATTTAATGCAGCGCGCCATGAATCAAATTGATTCCTGGTGCTCCCTTTGGGGACCGCAAATCTGCCCCACCAAATCCGTCACAATACTTTTCTTCTGGCTCACCTCGCACATCCCACCTCTTACACCACTCCGTTACCGCCACCAAATTATCCCTCACCAAACCACCTTCACCTATCTTGGCATCGTTCTAGACAAAAGTCTTTGTTTCGGCCCCCATATTGCTTATCTAAAACAATGTTGCGCAAAACGTCTCAATCTCCTGCGCTGCATCTCCGGTCGCGACTGGGGTGCAGACAGGGCTACACTCAACACAATGTATATTGCTCTGATTCGCTCAATCCTGGAATACAATGCGTTTATCTTCGATAATATATCTCCTTCACACATCACAACACTTGAACGCATACAGAATAACGCACTTCGCCTCATCACCGGAGCACACCGCACCACGCCCATCACTAGTCTCCGGGCTGAGGCCCACCTACCCAGCTTACAACACCGCAGAACACTCCAACTAGTCAGATACCACTTTCGGACCACAACACAGCACAACCACCCTGCCACTCTCGCACTCTCTAATCCTCCCGTTCGACGCTCATATAATAGGAACAAATACAATATTGCCATACATTTGGACCATGTCCTCACATTCGCACTCAGATTCCCCAATGTATTCCCCGACAAATTGCCCCCCCTTCTCCCGTTTTTGCACATGCATCACCCCAATCTAGAATATCTCTTCCACTACAACAAAAAATTACTTTCCCCCCTCGAAACCCAACAGACATTCTTCGAATATCAAGCAGCCCACCCCCATCTCACATACTTCTACACGGACGGCTCAGGTACCTCAGACGGTACGGGAGCTGCCTGGTGTGGTGGTCCCAACTTTGGCCAAATAAAATTAACACCACACCACTCTGTTTACACTTCGGAGTTTGTCGCTATCTACGCCTGTCTCAGCCACATTGTTCAACACCACAGCAACACACCAACAATCATCTGCACTGACTCACGTTCATCCATCGATGCTCTCGCAGCCACACACAACACTACACACCCCACACTCCACGCTATCCGTCAACTCTATCACACGCATCATGCTCACCTTCAACTCACACTGCTCTGGGTCCCTGGCCCTGGCGACATACCCCGCGCGCCCGCCGATGTCGACCGTGTTTGAAGTCCGAGGACTAGCGCGAAAGGTGATTTCGGTCCGCAACGAACTTATCGGGCCCTTCGTGGCATTCTCACCATCTGTTATCAAAATAGTTAACAGTGAACTTGCACAACTCGCGAAATCGCCATGTTGGGTGCGCGTGGACTTGGCATCATTCCTTTGTTGAGATTTTGTTCTAAGTAATCCACTGGCGATGGTTGGCGGTAGTTGGATAGGTGACCTTCCAATATTAGGGCTTTAGCCTGATATGTAAAAGTAGGATACATGAATAATAAATGAATACAAGAGTGAATAAAACGTTACCTCGGAGCCGGTAGGCGGTGGTACCTAGGCGGTGGTACCTAGGTGGTACCGGTAGGTACCTAGGTGCCGGTCCTAGTACTTCGGCGCCGGTACTAGGACTGGCACCGAGGCCGGGCGACAGGGACCGTGGGCTCGCGACGGGCTGCTATATTTATATATATATATATATATATATATATATATATATATCATAATATTCTTGACCAGACTTGATCCTAGTTGACCAGTCAGGGTGCTTGATGATTGCCTACCTGACAAATGGATCAGTCCCGGCCCATCCTGCCTACCGGGCGAATCATCCCTACCTGCCTATCTTACGGAGGCTTGGTTCTACAGCCAGAAAATTAAGTCCAATTCTCAATCTTAGTTACTCGAATGCTCAACATCTGCTCTTCCCATGTTCTTATTCTGTGTTCTATCCCAATTTCTGACCTGTCTCACCCCGTCTTTCTCGACGGCCGACGGCCACAGCCTGCCGCCGTCCCGTCGGCAGCGGCGTCGGGCCACAGGAACCGAGGGGAGAAGCGGCGGCGCATCTGTTGTGCTTGTGCATCACCTATTCTCTGCCATTGTCATGCAGTGGTGTCTGTGGAGACAGAACTGGATACGCCACTGGCCGCCCAGACCGTCGGCACGTATGGACTGACGCCGCGCACCAAACATGAACCTCGTCTCGGGGTGGCAAACGATGACTGACTAGATCTTGACATGTATTGTGTCATGGAATATGATTATACAATACACACACAATATACATACATACATTACGCAATGCACAAAAAAAACACTACATGGACGGAAAATACACACACACAAAAAATACACTAAATGGACGGAAAATACACACATACACTACACATTAAACACCATACAACAAGAACAATACAACAATAAATAAAATAATAAATAAAACACCTATATACAGACGACCGGCACCCCACCGCGAAGCCGCCAATCCACGTCAGCCAGTTTGGGCGGGGATCTTCAACTGTCGAGCTGCCGCCGCTGAAAATAAACGAACCGTTATACGTTTGTCGTAACATGAAATATTTCGTAAGCGACTCGCAATCGAATAAACATATCGGTAGTCGATGCGACTTGCTTGGAGCGGCGGGGATTTCAGGAACTTATTCGAGTTTAAGTCAATTATTTACGGGCCACAATGCATGGAGCTATTGGACGAGACTAAAACATCGAAGGGACTATTGCGCCAAGAACATATGCAAAACAACACTGCGTGGAGGTAACAGGCGAGCCCAAATACATTGGGACAAACTGTAGAGTCTCATGTTAGCAGTTGGACATATTTGGGGTAATGGAAGGCCAGCATTGAGGGGCACCCGTAAAATTATAGAAAAAGACACTGATGTGGGTGCTGCTATTCATCAGGCAAAATGTGACTGACAAACCACAAGAAATAAACTGATGGATTTGACAGGACAACAATGTACCTTACAAGCATTACGCTACGAAAATATCTCACCTGGAGGTGCCGTTTCTCCCGCGACCAGTGGGTGGCGTTCCGTGCCAACCCAAAATGTAAGTACATCTGGGCCAGCACGGCCTTCAAATTTTTGAAAGGTAGCCGCCCACTGGGGTGGACGAGGCGATGGCCGACCACCTCGTACCACCGGAAGATGGCGGTTTCGGCTGGGCTGCAGCGGGCGTGCTGCCGGGAGGGACCGCCGGTGGAGGTAGGCTGCCTGGCGTATTGCAGCTCGCGGTAGGTCTCTCCCGGCAGCAGGCCGAACTCCTGGCGCACCGCCAGGTAGTACGGCATGACAGACTCGACCTGAGGACACGGACATGGCCGGTTGGTCTCACGTCATGGATCGACACACCTCGCGTTATGTGACCATTTCGCCCAAGATGTCCTTTACCTGTAGGTATTGTTAATGCTGGTTGGTTTCACGCAAGGTGGAGAGCCACGTCTACGTGATTTGAGACATTGGCTTAGTGGTCAGACAATATGCTATGATATCCTCCACATGTCACCATTGCACGTCCATATGGCGATTGTTCTGGCATCATGTGGCACACCGTGATGAAATCTGTTCAGAAAATTGCCTATGTTGATCCGAATATTATTGGTTAGTCTCAGTGATTTACCCTATTATTGATCCAAGTTGTGCAATGGTAACTAGAATACAATGATCATGCAATATCAGTGAAATGTTACTTACAATTATTATCCCCGTCACGAATTCTTGGTCCACCACCGGGTCGGGAACACCAGCCGGCCGGTGGCGGACTGGCTGGCGGTGGAGGGCGGCTCCGGGCCGGCGATGGGGTGCGGTCGGTTCGCCACAGCAGGGCCGGGGCCGGGGCGCGGCTCCTCACCGGGCTCCGGGCCAGCAGTGGAGGGGCCGGGCCGCGGCTCCTCACCGGGCTCCGGGCCAGCGGTGGAGGGGCCGGGCCGCGGCTCCTCACCGGGCTCGGGGCCAGCGGTGGAGGGGCCGGGCCGCGGCTCCCCGGCGGGCGTCGCGCCAACGGTGGCGGTGCGGGCAGGACCGTGTGTCGGCTCTCCGGCGGGCGTCGGGCCAGCGGTAGAAGGGCCGGGTCGCGGCTCCGGAACAGCAATGGAGGGGCCGGTGCTCGGCTCCTGCGGAACAACATTGCCATGAATATTTGTGACTATGACGCATTCCAGTGACAATGAACCATCGAAAACCAGGGAAACAATGCTGATTGCTGCCCACAATGGCAAGAAATCCGTGATCCAGTGTATCTAGAAATGCAACTCATGATGGAAAAACCGCGAAAACGCTCATCATATCGATCCGAATTTCCCTCAACAATACAGATGGCACGTAGATCGTGATGTCGTGATACCACGTAGTCTGGTGATCATGGTGTCTGCCTCCCGTTATCAAAATAAATACGAATAGTCTAACAATGAAAAGCATAAATATTCGTCAACGTACATTTTCATTTTTGCATATATAGTGAATGCATGTATACTGCCACATGCTGGTGCCCGAAATACACTTGTCAAAAGTACCTGCTGCGCATACAAGAACACCGTGCGTGCACTGCGAATGAGTCACTCTGTGGCTGTGTTACCTCTGTGGTGGGGCTGGCCGGCCATGGCATGTCCGGAGCCGACGACGGACCCGGCTGCGGCTCCTGCTGACCCGTTGTCGATTCCTGCCGGTGGAAGCACCAGCATGTCATGTCTGTGATCATGTCACGGATGATGGCGGATATGTCACGAACGGTAACGAACTGGCGCAATGTCTAACATGGGGTACAGCACCAGCTTCGAAATGCGACCGGCGGGAAACCGGTGTCCTGTTCCTCGCTACGACAACATGAGCAGGTACGGCTGGAATAAATATGAATATTAGCAGAGCATTGGCAACCGAACGTAAGTTCACCCATGAGATACATCACCAGTTCAAGAATAATTATCGAGGCCCTGGTCTGCTGTCATTCGCTTCATTGCCTATGCTACTTGAAGGAAATGAGCTGGTGTACAAATTTGACCAAACAATTAAATCCAAAGAGCTGGAATAACCATGAATGCTAGCTGGCAGTGTGCCGAAACTCAACGATTTCCACGCTGTATCCAACAATAAGGTGCTCACAAGTGCCGTCCGCCGGAATGTCTGTAGGTAGCGATACACACGGTCCTGGTGGCCGGAATGTCTGTAGGTAGCGATACACACGGTCCTGGTGGCCGGAATGTTTGTAGGTAGCGATACACACGGTCCTGGTGGCCGAACGCCGTGTAGTGGCGTTCGGCCGTCTGCACGGAGTGTGCACGGGCCTCAGCGGACGTCGCCTCGCTGAACCCCTGCAGCACTCCGCGCTCCCGCATTTGCCGATCCTGTAGACAAACCAAACCTGTATGATCGCAGCTGTGTACCGGGAGACACATTTCATCAGTCGGCAAAGCCGTACATGTAAATTGTGATTGCAATATACTCTTAGGGAACTTAAATGTGACAACTAAACGTACCATAGCACGATGAAAATAGCGGCTTGTACGCTATTCGCAAAGATCAATATTCGTTGCATGCGTGTGCCGATCCACACACAAGTGCAACAACTGTTGTGGGCATATAGTACGGAAAGGTTTTGTAAAGCATGACAATGTTACTTCCACGTACGTGGCTGACTGTTACCATTCATTTCGTCATCATTGATAAACTTGCATCACTGTATATGACATTTGTTCATCAATTGGGTACGACAGGCAATGGGATGACTTGATGCCAAGTATGAGCTAACGGCATCATTCACCACATCACTGCAGACTGGTGCTTCCACGTACGTGGCTGACTGTTACCATTCATTTCGTCATTATTGATAAACTTGCATCACTGTATATGACATTTGTTCATCAATTGGGTACGACAGGCAATGGGATGACTTGATGCCAAGTATGAGCAAACGGCATCATTCACCACATCACTGCAGACTGGTGCATGCACTGCACGTTGAGACTGACCGTGACGTTGTGGAACGCCCGGTTCCTGCTGTTGACGAACCGGCCGACGAGACTGGGCACCTCGGCTATGTCCAGCCCGCCGGCAGCCCACCGGAGCGCCTCGTCCAGCTTCGCCGTGGAGCTCCTCGCCCCAGCGAGCACCGACTGGGTGTGGGCTGAAAGATGGTTTCACTTCCTCAAGTCCCAGCCCAGTGCACAGTATACGCTTCACAGTGCGCCAAGACGTCTTGAGAGGTAGCGGACGAGAAAATAATGTGACATCATGCTCTTCGGCCGGGTGAGGCGCAGTCACGCGGAGCTATTTGTGGTAGAAATATTATACGAGTGCAATATTTGGGTCTGCAAGCATGTAACAACCCACGCAAAGAAGCAAATGGTACAATTATTTATAGCAAGTGCACTTACTCTAAATGCTATTCCCGTGGTGTGTGCGATGTCAATACACATGTGAAGCACTCGGGTGGGATGTACACGCATCAGTCACTTGTCGCCAAACTCACCGTTAGTCTCCAGGTGCTCCATTATGATCGGGCGGAGCTCCGCGACGAAGTATGCCAGGGCATCCCAGACGACCTGGTTGACGACCAGCAGGGCTTCCCCTCTGCTGCCCAGTGTCTTGCTGGCAGCAGTGTACCAGGAGTAGCCCAGCTGGCCGTCGTCGTCTCGGTGCTCCTGCAGACACAGGTTTAAAGACATATGAGTAAGGGTCAACAAAACAGCTGAGAACGACACGTCGCGAGAAAGGCCGCAGAAGTTATTGAATAACTGAATAACGCATACCACAACGGCACTATCGGCCGTAGTGGACTTGTGCCCTCGGGTAGATCACGCCATCACATCCAACATGAACGACGACCTGCTGGTGTTTTAGCCGTCCACTTACCTTGACCTTGGCCATCTCCTCCAAGGTGGTGCCGCTCACTGCCCATGTGCGGAAACCGCACAGGTTGCACATGGCAATGAACAGCACCCTGAAACACACGACACCGTTTTGTTATGATTGCGATAAGAGCGCGTTTCCGATGTTTTCATGCATGTGGAAGGATTTATGTCAACAAATCAGTCGTTTGGTGATCGGGTTAGAAATTTATCATGACTACAAGTTAACATTGGCAGGGTATCAAACCAGGGGGTGGGAGCCGCACACCCAACCTCCAGTCATGGGTCTGGCTGACACACATCCTCGCTTTGCACTGTCTGCATTTGGCAGTAGAGCATCTGGAAATAAGTCAGCAGAATGTAAATTACTATCGGTCCGGCCGCTGCCAAGCATGTGGCTACTCACTCCCGGAAGCGGACGGCCATTAAGCGGGTGGGCGGCTCCGGTGGGTTGCGGGTCGTGCGGTCGAGGTAGCCCTGGCAGATGGCTTCGATCTGAGCACGATCGGACATCTCCAGCGCGAAGCGGGGGTCGCGTTTCCGCTCCTCGCGCCGGGCCATTGCCCGATCGTACTCTGCAACCGCATTCCAACGTAATTATCACATACGTCCAGGCTCCAAGTAAACACACACACACACACACACACACACATATATATATATATATATGAAACACCTAGGGTGAGTTATTAACGGATAATAAAAACGATATGGCGCCGGAAAGTACAAACATTCATGATGCGAGCGAGTGCAACGCAAACATCATAAGTTGTTACCAGCCACAATGTGTGCATATGGTTTCTGCAAATTTATACACCTGAATCGATAGCAACGTAAACAGCATATTACTAAAACTTGCCAGATTTGAGCGCTCTTTGCAGGCCTTGCAAGCCCGTACTTATGGCCAAAAAGTGTTCGGCCATGGCGGTGCATCGAAGGTGGCATTTTTTCGTCTGGATGAAAGAGATGAAATGATGCACCGCCTGTACGAACTTGCGTCCGTTGAATGGCTGCAGGCGCAGGGCGTTCTCGACCGCATCGAATACCTGTCAGCACATTAAGTAGTGCATGCCAAATTATCAAATACCAGAACAAGGCAAAGCTAAGCAGAGTACATTGGCAGGCGACGCTTCTGTTGCGCTTGGCGTGCATTGACACTTTCACCCATGCTCACACTGTACAACCCTCTAGCCGTCAGCAGCTTCCATCAAGTCATATCCTCAACACTAGCCGGCGACGGAAGCGAGTGGCATTGCCCAGATGTGGCAAGTAAAAACACAGCATAAGCATAATCAGTAAAAGATGAGAAGGAAGCATTGTGAACCATGGCTAGGTTCTAAAGTCCAGTCTCACCGCTATCCGGTTCTCCTCGTTGCAGACGACCACGCGCCAGTCGACGTGCTGCTGCAGCCCGGCCAGCTGCAGCAGCAGACTGAGCGTGGTCGCCTGCTGATGCCAGGTCACCGCGTACTGTAACACATAGCGGTGCTGGTAATCATGTCTCACAGCATCAACGGGGTTACAGCATCTGAGTCATATCTGATTCATGGCTCATTGTAGCACACGTGTTACACTCAAACCGCTTGACCATTTCCCAATCTCGTGCCCACCGGCGAACTACTGCTGGTGACGCCATTAGCTGTGAACATAACGTGCGTAGTGAACCACCCAATGAAAGAAAGTTTGCAGCACGTATAACTTTACGAAGAAGTATTGCGAAAATAGTGTGGCTCACTTACTGTGCCCAGGTGCATGAAAGCGTCTTGGTCGGCGCCGTCCAGACGTACTGATGCCCGCAATAGCTGGCTGGGTAGCAAAATGCCGGGCAACAGTACGTCTGCCTCCGTCGCCATCTCGGCCAGATGCCGCTCACGCACCACCTCCTGTAGTATCATGGCAAATGCTCAATAGCCGACAAACAATCATCGAAAGTCGCCGCCACTTCTTGGGAGTGAATATTGGCGTTCGTTGAACATCGCCAAGTTTTCTATAGTAAGTGAATGTTTATTTCGCGCGTGCTTTTTCGGCCTGGTGCCGTCATCGTGTGGGGAGGAATATGTTGCTCCCCACATGGTTGTCCTACCTCCATTTCGCTTAAATTAACAATGTTGACAGGAAGAGCGCGAGGTTGCACGGCGAATAATGAACTGACAAATGGCATTGTCCGCAAACTTGCCGCCCCACCGACCACCGTCCGTGCCGACGTCCCTGGCCGCCGGACATTGACATTGACATTGCGTATCCGAATGGACATACATTTGGTGCTCACCTGAATTGCTTGCAAGCAATCCTGGTGCACGGGCACACCCAGCGCCTGTGCCGCGTGCTCGGAGTTGGCGCGTATGCACTGAAACAAGCAGTTCAGTGTCATTGGTACTTTTCTACATTACGGTCAAATTGTTAATTAATACAGTCCTGTCACCAACCAAAATGAATAGCAGGCTGCATTACAGTCGACTTTCGACATTACGCATTCCAAACCATGTACACATTTACTCTACCGTATGCGGGGCACTTACTAGTTTGCGCGCAAAACGCTCCATTTGGCGCACATGAGGCATCTGGCCGGGATGGTGATTTCGGACGTGCCGCCGCAGCGCCTGCTGTCCCGAGGCGCCGGCCGAGAACGTCCTGGTCGGCCGGCACAGGGGACAGCGGACTTCCGTCCTGCAAATGAGAAAAACGACTGTGGTGACAAACACCAAGTTCCGATGTTCACATGCATGTTGACGGTATGACGGAGGCAACAAACATAAGTGATAACATATTGAGTGACATGAATTGACAACGTGCGGCATGAAATCAATGCACTTTCAATGGGGGAAAGGATCATAGGTGCTCATTTTGAGTGACATAGATTGAGCACCGTCGCCATGACATTCACACAATGCACTTTGCTGTACAACATGTTGTCGGCATGGAGCGTCCCAAGTAGCTTACGTGTCACTGCGCGTATTGGTGTAAACGCGCAGCTGGCCGTCCCGGACCAGCAGGCGGGCGGTCCTGTAATAGACCGCCTCCTCCTGCCGGTGCTTCACGGTGTAAGTGTGCTGCTGCACGCTGTGCACCGTCCTGAAGAGGCCACCGCACATGCACGGCACGCCGCCTGTCACCAGCTCTGCCCGAAAAAAAGCACCCATAAATTGGTCACGTTTGTTTTGTTCTCTCCAAATCACTGATGTCACATGACTATTGCACAGAGTGAAAAAAAAACGTAGGTTCTACTCTGAATACGAGATGAAGTGATCGACAAGTGACACCACAAGCAGATCGAGCACAACACACGTGCTTGATATTTCAAACGCTAATGCTTGCCAAGTTTACATTTCAAACCACCCTACAGGTGCGTTGATTGAACCATTTTGTGGTTGTGTATGGCGCTATTGCATAGGTCACTGAAGTAAATCCCGTTCGGTAAGCCTTACCGCAGCCTGCCGGCACCGCTTCAGCGCCAAGCGTCCAGCCGCCGGCCGGCTGCGGAAGCGGCAACGGCGGCTGCGACGCTGGCGACGATGGCGGCTGTGACTCCGGTGGCGACGGCGAGCGTGATGGCGGTGGCAGGTGTGGCTGTGGCGCACAGGACGGCGCCAACGGCAGCTGGGACGGCGGCGACGACGGAGGCTGCGGCGACTGGCGCGACGACGGCGTCGACCTGGGCGTCGACCTGGGCGGCGACTTCGGCTGGCGCGACGACAGCGGCAGCGGCTGGGGCGACGACAGCGGCGGCTCAGCAAGCTGCGGAGCAGACTGCAGCGGCAGCGGCGGGATTAGGCGCAGCGATGGCTGCTGGCGAGACTGCCGCTCCTGCAGCCTCGTTGCGCGCATTCTCGCCAGCAGCTCATATCGCTGCGTACAAACCCTCCGCCGGTGTCGCGGCACGTCCGGCTGCTGACGCTGCTCGCCGAGCCGCCGCTGTTCCTCCTGCTGCAGCAGAATTGCCGCCCGCTGCCGCTCCCGTTGTCGCTCTTCCCGCTTCTGCTGCACCAGATCCGCCGCTTGCTGTCGCTCCTTCTGCAACAGATCCGCCGCTTGCTGCCGCTCCTGCTGCAGCAGATCCGCCGTTTTCTGCCGCACCTGCTGCAGCAGGAGCGGCAGCAGATCCTCTAGACACAGCCGTTCTTGTTGCTCCCGCAGGAGCAGCGACAGCGGCTGCGGCTGGAGCGGCGGCGCCGGCTGGAGAGGCGACTGCGGCTGTGGCTGCGGCTGGAGTGGCGAGAGCGGCGGCGGCTGGTCAGGCGAGAGCGACGCCGGCTGGAGCGGCGGCGCCGGCTGGAGAGGTGACTGCGGCTGTGGCTGCGGCTGGAGTGGCGAGAGCGGCGGCTGCTGGTCAGGCGAGAACGACGCCGGCTGGAGCGGCGACTGCGGCTGCGGCTGCGGCTGTAGTGGCGAGAGCGGCGGCGGCTGGAGCGGCGACTGCGGCAAAGTTAGATGCAGCCATGGCTGCTGGCGAGACGGCCGCAAGTGCTGCTGCTGCTGCTGCTGCAGCAGTTTCTTTGCGCGCCATCTCACCAGCAGCTGCTGGCGCTGCTGCGGCGGCGGCGGCGGCGGCGGCGGCGGCGGCGGCGGCAGCGGCGGCGGCGGAGGCGGTGGGGGCTGAGGTGCGAGGTGTATGGTGCGAGGCGGTGGGGGCTGGAGCGGCGACTGCGGCTGCGGCTGGAGAGACGACAGCGGCAAGGTTAGATGCTGCGATGGCTCCTGGCGAGATGGCCGCAAGTGCTGCTGCTGCAGCAACTTCATTGCGCGCCACCTCACCAGCAGGTGATGTCGTTGCATGCTAACCCTCTGCCGCTGTCGCTGCACGTCCAGCCGCAGACAATGCTCGCGTAGCCGCCGCTGTTGCTCCTGCCGTCTCTCCTGCTGCCACTGCTGCCGCTTCCGCTGCCGGTCCCGCTGCCGCTCCTGCTGCCACCGCTGCCGCTCCTGCTGCCGCTCCTGCTGCCGCTCCTCGCGCTCTTGCTGCAGCAGATTCACCGTCCGTTGAAGCTCCTGCTGCCACTTTTGGCGATCCTGCCGCCACTTTTCGCGCTCCTGCTGCCACTTTTCGCGCTCCTGCTGCAATTTGTCCCGCTCCTGCTGCCACTTGTCGCGCTCCTTCTGCAACTTGTCGCGCTCCTGCTTCAGCTGGTGCGCCATCTGCAGCCGCTCTTCGTTGTGCTCTTCGCGCTCTTGTTGCAACAGCATCGCTTCCACCTCCTGCTGCTGCCGCCGGACGTAACGACCCTGTCGCCGCCGCTCATGCCGCACCAGTCGTCTCCAGTCTGCCTGGTAAACTGGCGGCGGCGGCAACTGCGGAGGCTGCTGCGGAGGCTGCTGCGGAGGCTGCTGCGGAGGCGAGGGCGGTGGCTGCTGCGGAGGCGTGGGCGGCGGCGGCTGCAGAGGGTGCTGCGGAGGCGAGGGCGGTGGCTGCAGAGGCTGCAGCGGAGGCGAGGGGGGCGGCTGTAGAGGCTGCAGCGGAGGAAAGGGCGGTGGCTGCAGTGGCTGCTGAGGAGGCGAGGGCGGCTGCTTCAGCGGCGGTGGAGGCGGCAACGCTGGCGGCAGCAGCGGCGGCGACGGCGGCGGCTGCTCTCGGTTCTCCCGCCGCGCACCAGCCAATGCCTGCGGGAGAGCACCAGGAGCAACGCCCCGGCCGCCGACACCCACACCCAGGGGGACAGCACAGCCAAACTCGGCCGTTGCAGCAGCTGCGTTGGCTGCTGAGATTCGCCTTTTGGCGGCCCTCAGCGCCGAAGCCTGCCGCCGCTGCCGCCGTTTTTGCTTAGCATCAACCCTGGGTGTCGGTGCCGGCAGCTGGTCGTCACCGCTGGCCCCGTCGCTGCTCTCCTCCCCGCTGCGGAGCGATCGCAGCTGGCCACTGCCCACGCGATGGTGCAGCGAGAGACCAGATGTTCCCGCCTGCACGAAGCCTCTCGGAGGTCTCTCGGGGACACTTGGCTCTCCTGGCCGCTCCTCCTCCGATGAAGACATGCTACCGATATAAAATAGCAATACCATTAATATACTTCAATTATAGAGCATTGCAAACGCCTTTGAACACGATGCGAAACATTCGTCTCACATGGTATGCAAACGACCACTGATTAATGTAGGGGTGGCGGCTCTGCCGTCGGTGGGGTGTAGGGGTGGTGGCTTCGGTGGCTTGGCGGGTGTGGGGTGTTTGGTGTGTAGCTGTGCTGGGGTGTGTGACTGGGGAGGCTGCGTGACAATTTGGGCTTTATCTTTACTGAGAACACTTCAGCAAGGCTGAGCATGAGCTGACTCTTGACTTATACAGGGCTAATTAAAACTGAGCTAACTCACTCCTTTGCTGATTATACATGTGTCAGGAGTGTGTTGTGCTGTGTTTCCCCGCCACCTCCACCACACATTGCCCAAACCCCAGCCGGCTTGATGTTGTTTGAGCTACCGTCACTAACACGAATTTATATGCGTGCGAGGTCAAAGTTTTAGGAACACCATATAGGTAAATGAGTGCGTCTAGCCAAATTAGAAAGATTACGTTGTATTTAGAAAAGTAATGATAAGGCAATTTGCCCTTGGTTACACTGAAATGTTCCGAGATGGGACTTTTGGATGCTAACAGTAGTATAATTTTGTGCAATGTTCCACTCGAAATAGGTGCCTGTGATTGAGCCCCAAGTGGCTTCCGCTGGTCCTTAAAGCTACCTAAAACACATTCATTCTCCTCATTCACTTCACATTCGCTCGTCCCATTTATTCTATCCTTATTAATTAACGAAATACTTGGTCCCCAAATTTTGCTCCCCCCCCCCCTCTCAGCGGTACACAAACACATATATCGACGGATCATTGCTCTATTTTTGATGGTAGGCTGGCCGATGGCACTCACATGTTAGTTGCTCGGCTGGCCTCTTCGGTCGTCTCCACGCTGCCTGAGCTAAATTGCCTTATCATTACTTTTCTAAATACAACGTAATCTTTCTAATTTGGCTAGACGCACTCATTTACCTATATGGTGTTCCCAAAACTTTGACCTCGCACACATATAAATTCGTGTTAGGGACGGTAGCTCAAACAACATCAAGCCGGCTGGGGTTTGGGGAATGTGTGGTGAAGGTGGCGGGGAAACACAGCACAACACACTCCTGACACATGTATAATCAGCAAATGAGTCAGTTAGCTCAGTTTTAATTAGCCCTGTATAAGTCAAGAGTCAGCTCATGCTCAGCCTTGCTAAAGTGTTCTCAGTAAAGATAAAGCCCAAATTGTCACGCAGCCTCCCCAGTCACACACCCCAGCACAGCTACACACCAAACACCCCACACCCGCCAAGCCACCGAAGCCACCACCCCCACACCCCACCGACGGCAGAGCCGCCACCCCTACACTGGCGCCCAAGCGTGGGAGTTTTCAAAATTTTGGGTCACCGCGAAGCCCGAGAACTGGCACAGGTCGCCGAACCCAGAGGGTAACACATTGATGGAATGCACATGGAGGCGACGAAGTAGATATGTCGGCTTGTAGTTTCCGTTTAAAACTGAAAGTCCAGCAATTTGAAGTGCAAACAGGAGTGCAAAGCATATATAGAGGTGTGTTACATAGGTCCATGAAAGCTGGGGTCGGCATCAGGTCAGGTCGCAGCCGAAGCGTGTATTCGTCGCAGGAAATCTGAAATTTTGTCGGGGTATTGGAGCATTCATTTGCTACATGGCCGATGTAGTCGATGCGCCCTAAAGCCCCCTAATTGGAGCATTGAGATTGTTTGGTTCTCTGGGAATATTTGAACACTATTTTGTTCAGTTTACCCACATTCCTGTGTGGGTTGCTTCTAAGGTCATTCGAGGTCAAGGATTAGGTGACCAAGCGCAGCCGAATACATTTTTTAAGTATGTGATATCAGTGTTGGAACTTAATTTGAAGTCGGTATCTTTTCCCACATTAATGTTGAAATCATGAGATCGTGACACAGTGCATTTTAGGTCAGTGACCGAGATGGTCTGACGTGGTGAAAATTTAGCCCGTTTGACGGAACAAGAAGATAGCTTCTAGCGTTTGGTGAAGTCTTTAACACTCCTTGCCGCAATATTCCCAATATCTTACGAGAGTGTAGGTCACATTATGCAGTGAACCCATTGATATAGTGCGGCCTGATCTAAAATGTGAAATAGCTTTATATGGCTTGCTTCAATTTCGGCGTGCTTCTTTTCGCTTTCATACTAAAACACCAGGAACGCATAGCGATATGACCTAGGGTTACAAAGGTGTATGACGTTGGCCGACAAATGGTGACTAGTTGACTTCTATGAACCTTGGCTGCCGGTAGTTATGTTTCATTCCACACCCACCTGTTTTGTGTGCATTGTTCTAATATTGTTGGCGTGCTTACAAATCTGCAGGGCAGTTGATGTTTCCTTTGACAAAGGCATTCACCGCTCCATTGAATAGGTACAACGTGTTCCAAGCAGTACTGATAGTAAGGATGGACATGGGTAGGCTGGCCGAATATGTAAATCTTCCACTGCCATCATAGCTGGCCTCGCCATTATGGACAGTGTTCCTCGCCTGGATGAAGGCTTAATGCTACGAGGGGGCTCGTCGTACTGGCTCCGAGGGCTTATACAAGTGCTCTGGTATCTTTGACTGGCATACCTAGCCTTAACAATCAGTCGATGCCGCATCGGGCCTTATTCGCTGTACAAGTGCGACCAAGTGAACGTGCTCACGGGCGGGCACGGATCCCTACCACGTTGGGCACGTCCCCTGGCCGTCTTTATAACCTAGCCTGCCCTACCCCTTCAGCCTCGGGGCTTATGGCACGCCAAACCCGTCCGAACTTTCCCCCCGTGACGAAAGGCTACACGGTCCCGTGCCGAAACGTATAGCGAACGGAAGGGGCGGACTCATGGACCTTACAATGTTTTGCCTTAACCTAGTGTTTGGCGCCAAACTCGACGGACGCAAGGTGGGGCTCGCCAGCCCATCCGACCTTGCATACTGTGCCCGCCCCCAGCTGTACCCCTGGGTCACAGAGGCCAGCGGGCTTTTGCAGTCAAAGAACCAGAGCATGTGCTTAATGCCCGCAAAGTATACAGTCATCGCACCCCTTCTCGCAATTGGACATCATCCAAACGCAGATCATATATGTATATAGGCTAGGTTATAAAGACGGCCAGGGGACGTGCCCAACGTGGTAGGGATCCGTGCCCGCCCGTGAGCACGTTCACTTGGTCGCACTTGTACAGCGAATAAGGCCCGATGCGGCATCGACTGATTTTTAAGGCTAGGTATGCCAGTCAAAGATACCGGAGCACTTGTATAAGCCCTCGGAGCCAGTACGACGAGCCCCCTCGTAGCATTAAGCCTTCATCCAGGCGAGGAACACTGTCCATAATGGCGAGGCCAGCTATGATGGCAGTGGAAGATTTACATATTCGGCCAGCCTACCCATGTCCATCCTTACTATCAGTACTGCTTGGAACACGTTGTACCTATTCAATGGAGCGGTGAATGCCTTTGTCAAAGGAAACATCAACTGCCCTGCAGATTTGTAAGCACGCCAACAATATTAGAACAATGCACACAAAACAGGTGGGTGTGGAATGAAACATAACTACCGGCAGCCAAGGTTCATAGAAGTCAACTAGTCACCATTTGTCGGCCAACGTCATTTTTAAGTATAAAGACGATAGTGGCGTTCATTTAGTTCTTAAAATAAATAAATAACTTCAATAATTCAAAGAAGCACCCCAGAATGCCACGCCCCGTGATTGATCAAAATATTTGTGACATCACATCTGTAGAACTCAGCGATGCTTGACTGCCGCCTAAATCTTCCATTCGGGAAGCTGCCAGTTCGAAATAGTCGCGACAGTTTTAGCTTGCATCACATCCGATCGTCAGGGACAAATTGATCGTAGAAAACGACGCTATTATGCTTGCTTGTGACGATGTATACAACTGCAACTGTAAGTAAGCCAGAGGCAATGTTTACCGGCCTCCCGACAGCCGACAGGATGAGGACGTTGTCGAGCGATTTTGCACACCGGGACTGTCCGCTGATTTCTGCTTGTGGCCCCTTCGTCTGCTGCGACGAACATTTCTATGTGCATGTACCACTGGTAGATAGAGGTGCGAGTATTTTGATAGGCGTGGGCATGCATAAGGATGGGGGGGGGGTTGGAACCAGAATACTTTCCTGAGAAGTGTGAACATTGACGTTTTTCACATCAAGGTTTAGCTTTGAAACGGTGATTTTTTCTTCTGGTTTTTGTAAGAACTCCCACGAAATACTTTTTGAAAAGATGGGAACTGTGACTTGTTGTCATCCATCTTGTCGAAAACATGGATATTCACAGCCATTTCATATTATCATTAAGTTAAGAGAATTTATATTTTCTAGCTGACTGATTGCTGAAGATTTTAAGACATTTGGCAATTTTGTGCTATGTACTTTTTTATGCTTGGAAATTTTTCCACCGTAATGCTCATGAATGTGGTCAACATGATGTGGCTACCCGTTTTCTCTGCAAATGCATACTTTTCAGTTGGTAGACAAAATAACACCAAAAGTGGGCCTGGAAATGGGTAATATAGCACAAAAAAAAGAATGGAAAACAAGAAAAAGTGTAGCCTAGCCTAGCCAAACATAACCTCACCTTCAATATAAAAAATCTACGAAAATGCACCAAATTCAAGCAATTGATGCTCTTTAAAAAATTACTTGAATAACCAAACCTAAAGTAATATGGCGTAAACATTCTTTAGGATTTTTTTTTCTCTAAAATTCAAGATAAAACCTAATCAAACCTGACCTAGCCAAAACTAACCACTTTGCTTCATGTAGGTAAAATGTATGCAAAATTTGTATTGTGAATACCTACACCTGCAGGTAGCTGATCATGTCCGCCTACACTGACTGATAATTGATTGCATGAACTGCTACACATGCACAATGCACATATCCCTGCAAGTAAGTTAACTAAAATTCCGCAACATACCTGGCATTCCATGTAACGATCAACCTGAAAATATGTATACCTTGTCTAAAATCCATAGCATATAGCAAAGTCATCCCTGTAATTTGTTATTTGATAGCAGTCCCTGTTTGCAGCATCTCCATGGACACCATCAATATATTGCAGTAATTGGAACAGGAACTACCCACTCTGCTCCATCACAATACTGCTTGAAGATATGCCGTGGCATCTGCCGAACTGTCACAATACGCATGTGCATTTCATCTGCATCTCAATGTATGTGGCCATATATTTTACCAATCATGTGCCGTGAGATGCCCTCCTTCCCTCCTCGATCTTCGCTAGCACGTCTACGTCTTCAATCGGATTGAAGGGAAACACACGCCACGGTCAGAGTACAGAACGATCACAAGGCGACTGATCGACTGTGCTGCTCAGAAGAACACCGGAAGCCGCGGCAAGCGGACCTGGAGCCGTCGGAGCCGACGAAGACGTCAACTGCCACCTGCCACCTTCCACACCACCATACACATACTTACACATGGCCCATACACCTCGCACCTCAGCCCCCTCCCGCCTCTCACACACCACCACTACCTTTCCAACTCTCAGACCTAAGCTCAACCTCCAACAACTTCAAGACCGACTTCTGCAACATCTTCAAGACAGATTTACTATTCGCGCTTTACTCATCTACCAACTCCAGTGGCAGTGCTTCATCTTCAGACCAGTGTTCAGTTCTCCGCTTCTACGACTACGTCTACTTTCAACGGTCAGTCCGGCGGTGCAGCCACCCTCCCCCGGGCTCTCTCCAACACCCCCACCCCCGTTTCCCTGTAGTGACTTTTGCACGAACTTTTCTCTTCTATCAAGCACAGTTTCTGATTTATTTGTGTTGTCTTCCTATCTGCCCCCTACTGTTACACCTGTCGGGCTCTCTTCACGCCCCTCCGAACCCTCCGCCAAAACTGTACTGTAACTATATACTGCGCCACACACCTGCCACGCCACTTATCACCCTTTGTTCAACACCACATACAAACCAAACGCATACATCACCGCCAACTACATCACCACAAAAACATGCACTCCACAGCGCACCCAGACGGCGATTTCTTCCTTTGCCGCCGGGGGGACGGGGAGCCCATGGGCTCCCTCGACCCCTGGTTGGTGGAGGAGGAAATCGCAAAATGTACAGTGGTGCCCCTGCGCGCCAAACAAATGAGATCAGGGGCACTCCTGATACAAGCGAACACCGACATCGACAGCAAAATTATCCCCACCATAGGCATGATCCACCAGAGACCCATCATCACCATCACTCCAGCCACCAAACTGAACACTTCACAGAGCACAATACACGCACGAGAGCTGGCCGGTATCGCGGAGGAGACCCTGGTCTCCAGACTTAGGAACCAGGGTGTCTCCGCCGCATACCGGCCTCCTCAAACACCCGAACTTCCACACACCCACATTATCATCATGACACTTCGCACCCGGACCCCACCCAAATACCTCAAAGCCGGATATCCCAGATACACAGTCACTCCTCGTGCACCCCTCCCTCGGCGCTGCACAAAAATGGCAGCGTGACGGCCACCACGAGGAGGGGTGCCACTCCAACACTTACACGTGCCGGAAATGCGCCGGACCACACAACACCACAACATGCCCAGGCGGCGAGGCCTGCTGCGCCGCCTGCGGGAGGGGAGGGGGGGAAGCACGAGGCCGGGTACAGCTCTTGCCCTCGGTGGATGGCGGAGAAGGAAATTCTCCGCCTGGTCCACCTAGAGGGCATGGAGCTGTCCCTGGCCACGAGGGCGTTGGCCGACCCGCCAACGGCGTGGCCGACCCGACGCACAGAGCCGGGCTACAGACCTCCACCACCACAACTAAGCCGCACAGAGTACCCGGCTCTGCCCACACCCACCACCACGCGACACAAGCACAACACAAACACCTACCCACAAACAAATCAAACACGACCACAACTCACACCAGCACCCACCAACAACACACGCAAAACGAGAGCACCAACACTAGCATACACCTCAGTACAGCGCCCGGCACACCAACCACCACCACCACCAAACCGCCAACCGACACCGACACCCCTACCCTCTCAACGTCCACCGCCACCACCAACGGCCAACAGCCTCACCATATCCACAGACATCTCCCTCAACAGACGAATCACCAACAAACACAACCCGCACATACACAGACCAAGACACAGACACAGAGGAACATACTGACATAGAACACTCTTCAACAGACACAGAGCGGACACTCCCTACTCTACCCCATGACCTTGACCTGAGGTCATTGTTTCGGTGACCCATCTGTTGACCTGACCTTAAATTACACAGCGTATGTCCATAGCACATTTCAAGGGCTGTCGAATAGCATTTGCAGTTTGTTTCTATCTGTTACAGGTCCTGAGATATGTGCCAATATCTGAGGGTCCCACCCGATATGGTCGAATTTGACATATGATGATCCAGTGACCTAAATACTGACCTGAGCGAGAAAATGACAAAAATACTTCCGATAGAGCTTGTCACCAGCTATCCAAAGCCGTTTTCCGTTTGTCGCTACCTAGCATAGTTCTCGAGATCTTAGGGGGGGGGGGCAGACATCTGCCCCCCCCCCCCGGACATGCGAAGTTGGCGCGGACCGCCGGACGTGCCAGTTTTAAATACCCATCGACCGGACTAATGCACGCTTCGGCTCCTCACCGCCTCCTCTTTATTCTAGAACTTAGCTCAGGGCCCTCCACACACAACCCTTCGGTGACAATAGCGTACTCTTCACACACTACCTCGCTGTTAAAATAGAGCAACCTGCACACACCATCCCACGGTTAAAACAGCAATATACGCAGACGTCATCGCATTGTGGACATCGGAACCTGTAGCAAATCATGCATGAGGAACACAGCAGCAGCATTATACGATATACACAAACAACTCAAATAATTCACCTTAGGATATCAAAACATGCATGAGGAACACTGCAGCAGCATTATAGGATATATACAAACAACTCAAACCATTCACCTTACAATATCTGCACCGAAATAAAACTACATCCACGACCACAGATTGGAAGGGCAGCGCATTGACATGGTTTCCTACATCCAGGAACATAATACATTTCGCCGCCTTGGTCTATGTCCGGTTCTGGAACGAGGCTCTGTGTGGCATACAGGCTCCCAGCAACGATTTGGAATTCCTCCAAACCCTTCGAGCATACCCAGACAAAGAGGTCGCAGATGCTGCCATCACCGCCTTTGCACGCCATCTCTGGTATCTGGCAGAGCACCTGGTTGGACTAGCGTTCTTCGACAAGGAGGTGGACGTGGTGACGAAGCGCAAGATGGTGACCAACCTTGAGCGGGAGAAGAAGTCAGGGTGCCCCCGTCGCTTGCAAGGAGTCCCAGAGATCGGAGTTGGGCTGGAGGAGTTCGTGACCAAGAGGACGCTGAAGGTGTTTAACGTCATTGCTGAGCAGGGGAAGGAGAATGCAAAATCGTCCTTCTTGAAGGAAGACACCGAAAAGTGGGAGAAGAACACAACGTTCCTGGAGATGAAGAAGTCTGCGGGTTCTTTGAATGTCGTTAACAATGCAGCAGAACGAGCTGTTTCTCTCATCCACACCTTCAACACAACGCTGACCAAGGACGAAGAGCAGAAACAATACCTACTCCGCCTCGTGGCTAATCACTGTCGCCGCCTTCCTGCTCCGACCAAGGGGGGACTAATGAAAGAGGGTGGTTGCTGAATTGTAGAGGGACAGGTTAAAGTCCCACCTCATTTCGTCATTCAAGTTGGCACCATGAAGCATTATTATTTATTAAGGTTATTTTGTTTTCATATAAAATAGGATCTATGCTATGCGAAAGAAGAACAAAAAATAGCATCCCTTCAGTTTCTTTTTTGTCGGAAAGAAGACACCTTTTGCGCGACCCCTAAAATTAAACGAAATTTCCTGAAAATTGGTCTGAAAGTGATTTATGAACAGCGTAACAAAATACTACTCGTGGAGCGAACAATTTTTCAACTTTCCTTTTTTTGCACCAGGCTAGTGTACATATATGTATGCTGTCAGTCCAATTCCCTAAGTTCGTCAGGGATCATGCTGCCGCATACCTATGTTTCAAGGCATGGCAAGGTTAGACATATATTCTGAACAGAACACCGTAATTCCTTTCTGGGAAACGCATAATGAAGCGTCAAACGTAAATTGATTTGCCTCGAATCTGCTTACTCACGGAAAGTCATGAGTAACGGCATACGATTCGCTGAAGTGATGGCAGTCTTTGAAATGAAATGAAACACGGGTATGTATGGGTAGCTACACAGTGTGTTGTAGCCACTCACTGTGGCTGGCATGCTTAGGAAAGCACACACTCGTAAAGTGCTGACCAGCACCCCGATTCTGCACATGTTGTCTTCACGCTCTCTTTGCACATATTGCACAATCTCGTCGGATATCTGGTCTTTCCAAAGCCATGTGAGGTCGAGTGAATGGGGATGAAGAGGTAATGCAGATAGACATTGATGAGAGTGGGGGATGTTGGTGGATGTATTCTTGGGAATTATGGATGTGGCGTTGGTTGGGGTGAGGAGTGTCTTTTTGCCAGGGTTATGGTATCTTCCCCAGAGGTGCACAAACCTGCCAACTCGCCTACCAGCGTAGGTGACAGATATTGCCTGAAACTGTGCCGTTGTTGGGACAGATAATCATTATTCGAAGAAGGAAGCGTGTTCACTATAAATAGAAGATATATCACTTCAGGAAAGACATTTTAACGTAAAACTATATCATGTACTGTTTATTTTTGGTTACTTCACGTGTGTGTGTGTTTGTGTGTGTGTTTGAATTTTGCCAGCCTGCCACCGTGTGGTGATATCGGCTGTTTCCGTGTGTTAGGTCGTTGTGTTAGCATTAGGAGGTATAAAGGGGTGAAGAGTATGGTAGGAGGATTAGTCGAGGAGTGGAAGAGGCGGTTGATTTGTTGAGTGGTGCCGGAGTAGATTTGTAGGCGTCTTGAAGCTTGGAATGGGCTGAGTAGAGCTGAGTTAAGCAGAAGTACAGTAGAGCTGGTCGGAATCCGAAGATGATGTGGTTGAGAAGAGTTGCCAGTCCGGACGGTGCCAAGTTGGGGTATGGGGTGTAGTGGGGATTTGGGGTTGCGTCATCGCCATAGTTGATTTACATTGCAAGAACCACATTCAGTCTTTGGGGTATATTGTTTTCTTTTCTTTTCTTTTTTTATCAGTATCATGTTTATCTGTTCGTTTTTGGGTATTTTGTTCATTTTTTCTTTCTCTTTTGTAACATCTTTTTATATTTATTTCATTTCCTTTTCTTCTTTTTTTTTCTTCTTTTTTTCCCCTTTTTCCCCTTTTTTTCCCCGATTCTGTTTTCTTTTTTTCTTTTTTACAGTTGTTCGAGTATGTGTGTGATAGAGAGAAAGTGGAAGACATGTTCGTCGTTGAGAAGAGTAGTGAGGTTTAGTGGGATGTTGTATGTGGCGCAGTAGTTGGTGATATGTTGTCTTTGGTGGCTGTATTTGTTGCAGTAAATGAGTGTGTGTTTGATTGTAAGTGTTCGGTGACATGTTGTGCATTGTGGTCGCGGTTGTCGTAGGATGAGGTATGAATGTGTGAGTGCTGTGTGTCCTGTTCGTATTCGTGTTAGTGTACGTTCTTTGAGTCTGGTGTGTTGGTTGATGGAGTGCCATTGTTCGTGTTTGGGGTGTATTTCGTGGAGTTGTGTTATTGTTCAGTCCCAGGTTTGTTGTATGTGTTTGTTGAGGGTTTGGCGTATTGTGGGATAGTAGTCTGATTGTGAGTATGGGCATTGCGTGGTTTGATGTAGTGTTGTGGCTAGGTTTGCTTCTGTGTCTGCGTGTTCATTACCGTGTATGTTTGTGTGTCTTGGGATCCAGAGAAGTAGTGGGCATTGTTGGATGTTTAGTTTTTTAAAAGTATGTAAAGTATTTTGGGATGAGTGGATGTTTGAATTTGGTGTATGATTTTATGCTTTGTAGTGCTGATTTTGCGTCTGTGGCTATGCTATTTGTGTTCCATTTGTGTGCTATAGATGGTGGAGTAAGCCGAGAAGATTGCGTAGAGTTCTGCTGTGTATGTGCATACTGTGTCGTGCAGACGGGCACGCAAGATGACTCGGGGCGGTGCTGTATTGGTGCATAGCACCGCCGCTGAGCCCGTCTGCTGTGTGGGTGTTTTGGATCCGTCTGTGAATATGATATTATAGTTTGCGTGTTGTGCTGTGAATTGTAGGAATAGTTGTATTTCTGCGTCTGTGTGTGTGTGTTTCGGTTTGTCTATGAGGAAGTGTTTTGTGGGTGCTTGGTGTTTCCACCATGCACCCACAAAACACTGTGGGTGGTGGGAGTAGTTGTGTTGTGAGGAGTGTGATTTGAGGACTATTTGCATGTTGGTGTATGCGACATCCTATTGTGGTTTTAAGTCGTGATTTTTTCATACGTTGGTGTATGCGTTTGGTGCGGATTTTGAGTGCTTCAGTGCATGGGTGTTGTTTGACGAGTTGTGTTTTGTAGTGGTATCTAAGTAGTGCTTCTGTGCGTCTGTGTTTGAGTTCTGGTATGTGGTTGTATATGTGAAGTGCGAGGTAAGGTGTAGTGATGTATGCTCCGGTAGCTATTTTTAGGCATTGGCGTTATAGTGTGTCTTGGACGTGGATATTTGATTTGGCTGCGTTTTCAAAGAGTGGGGATCCGTATTCCATGATTGGTCGAATGATTGCTTTGTATAATGTCAGTAGTGTATTTCGGTCTGATCCCCAGTGTCTGCCAGAAAGTGCTCGTAATAGGTTTATTCTTTTTGAGGCGCGTTTTTGAATATTTAGAATGTGGGGCCGAAAGGTGAGTCGTGTGATGCCTAGGAATTTTGACGTGGTTACAAATGGTATGGGTGTGTAGTCTATTTTTAGTGGCTGTAAGTTTGTGTATCGAGTGTAGCCAAATAGCATACATTTCGATTTGTGTGGTGCTATGTGTAAGTTAAGTAAGGCTAGTTTGTTGTGTAGTTCTGATAGTGCTCTTTGTAGTGTTCCTAATGCGTTGTTGGGTGTTTCATGTGATGTCCAGATTACAATGTCATCTGCGTAAATTGCGATTTTGGTCGGGAAATTGTCAGTGATGACTGACTTTAGGCCTAGAATAAAGAGAAGGGGACTTAAAACGGAGACTTGCATTAAGCCGGTTGAGGGGAATTTAATGTCTGAAGTTTGGGGCCCAATTTTACTTGAAATGATCGTTTTAGTAAGTCGAAATGGAGGTAGTGTAGATCTACCCTGTATGTCTAAGTTGTATAGGTGTTGTAAGAGTGCTGTGATGTTGATAGTGTTATAGGCTTGTTTGAGATCCAGGGAGACGGCGACGGTACGGCGTTTCTTTGCCGCTGCTTCCTGGATGTGAGTGATGAGGTAGGTAAGGTTGTCAAGACAGGAGCTGTTAGGGAGAGCCTGATTGCATAGGATATATTAGTTTTTGTGTTTAAATAATGTAGTGGAGGCGTTTTTTGACAAGGCGTTCGAAGAATTTGTGAAAACAGCTGGTTACTACGATAGGACGGTAGGAGTCGCATAGGGTTGGGTCAGTGTTTGGTTTAGGGATAGGAATGAGCAAAGCGTGTAGCCAAGATTATGGGTATGTATGTGTTGTCCATGCGGTGTTGTAGGTGTCGAGTAAGGTGTGTAGTGCTTGTGTTGGGAGGTGTTTGAAGAATGAATAGTGTATGTTGTCTGGTCCTACGCTTGTGGTTCCTGTTTGTGCGATTGCTGTTTGTAATTCTGTGAGTGTAAACCTAGTGTTGTAAAGATTGGGGCGTATGTGTCTGAGTGGGGGTGGGGGGGGGGGTGTCGTGGGAGTGTGGATGACCTAATGTGATAGTTGTGTGCGAAAATGTTTGCTATTGTTTGTGGATCTGTGGTGGTGACGTTATGTATGAGTGTGATGGCTTTGATTTGTGGTCTTTGTCGGTGTTGAAATGTTCCAAGAAGTGTCCAAATTTCGCCGAGAGGGGTGAATCTGTTAAATTGATTGCAAAATTTATTCCAGGAGGTCTTTTTGGAATTTTTAATGGTTCTTTTGCAGGCTGCTCTGAGTTGTTTGTATACTGTGAGTGTTTCCGGTGTGCGGTGTCTTTCGTGTCTGTGCCGTGCGTGATTCCTCGCGCGGACCGTCCGGTGGCATTCGTCGCTCCACCAGGGTGCCGCGCGAGGTCTGTGTTGATGGCGTGTTTTTGCTTGTGGTATGTGTTGGTGTGCTGTGGTGATGAGGATGTGTGCAAATTGCTCTGGTGTGAGGTGTGGGTTGTGTGCTGTTTGTGCGGCTATGGATTCTGAAAAGGGTGTCCAGGATGCTTTTCTGAGGTTCCATCGGCCCGTGGGTGGATTGGGTGGTGGTCGGGATTTGGTTAAAGGTAATAGTTATGGGCGCGTGGTCGCTGAAATGAGGATCGGGATCGGAGGTCCATGATAGGGTAAGGGCTATGCGTGAGGATACCAGGGTTACGTCAGGGGTCGTGGGGAGTTGGGAGTTAATTGGGACGAGGTATATTGGTGATCCGGTGTTGAGTACTGCGAGATTGTGTTGTGTTGCTAGAGTGATGAGTAAGTGTGCTTTGTGGTCGGGTCGTGTCGTTCGTGTGTCCCATAGTGGGTGATGAGAGTTGAAATCTCCAACTATTATGACTGGAGTGGTAATTTGGTCAAGTGGTTTATTTAATTCCGAAAGAGGTTCTGTGTTGCTTGATGGGGGTCGTAGATGTTGATGAGTATGTAGGCTGTGTTGTGGAGGTGTATTTCGGTGAGGAGTATGTTTGATGTGGTGTTAAAGTGTATCAGGCGGTGCGGTGTTGTGTTCCTAATGTAGGTGCAGACACCGCCTGATCTGTGTGAGGTGTGTGTGTCTTGTCTGTATAGTGTGTAGTGGCGGATATTGAATTGATAGGGGTCGTTGAGTTTGAAGTGAGTTTCTTGCAGGCATAGTGCAGTGTGGTTTGTTTGTAGTGTATAGTGTTTGAATTCTGGCCAGTGTCTAATGAGTCCGTGCGTGTTCCATTGTAGTATTGTACTCATTGTCTGTGGGTGTTAGCGCGGGTGAGTGGTCTTTTGGGTGATGGTTTTTGCTTGTGTTTTTCGTTGGCCGTTGTGGTTCTTGTGGTTGAGAGGGGGATGGTGTTGGTGTGAAGGGGATTGTGACGTCTGAGTCGGTCATGGTGTGTTCGGTGTCCGTTTGCTCTGATCCGGTGTCTGTGTGTGAGTGTTGTGCCAGTGATGTGGCCGATGTGTGTGAAGTTTGTGGGCATGTTGAGGCTTCTGGTTGGTAGGGTGGTGACGATGGTGGGTGGCAGGGTGGAGTAGGTGCCAGTGGGCGGTTTGGGATGGGTGGTGGTGCTTGGAGTGGTCTGTGGGTAGTGGGGTGTCCTGGTGTTGTGGGGTGTTTCTTGTGTGTGTTAGTGTTGGTCGGTGTTGGTGTGTCTGTTTGTTGTGAGTTTGGGCTGCTTGCGCTGTGTTGGTATGGGCAGAGCCGGGTATTCTATGTAAGAGAGTGGTGGTGCTGGTGTGTTGTGGTTCCTCGGCTCTGTGCGGCGAGTTGGCCACGTCGCCCGCGGGCCGAAGACCACCGCTCTGGCGTCGGGCAGGGCCATGTCCCCGAGGTGGACTTGGCGGAGCACCTCCCGCTCCGCCTGCCATCGGGGGCAGCCCCCGTCCGATGCCGCGTGGTCTTCCCCGCAGGCGGCGCAGCTGCGCTCGCCGCTCTTGCACTGGTCTGTAGGGTGTGGCTGCGCGCAGTTCCCGCATGTATGAGTGGTGCTGTGCCCCCCCCCACCCCCTTTGGGTGGCCATAGCGCTGGCATTTGGCACAGCGTCGCGGGAGGGGTGCGCGTGGGTTGACTTGATATCTAAGGTAGCCTGCTTTGATGTGTTTTGGTGGTGTGCGTCTGTTGAACGTGAGTATGTGAAGTCCTGTGGTGCGTGTGTTTCTTGGGGCCGGCCGGTACACGGCGGTGACACCCTGGTCGAGGAGCCTCTCGACCAGGACGTCCGCCGATATACCGGCCAGCTCTCTAGCCATGATGGTTCCCTGCGAGGTGCTTAGGTGTGTAGCGGGGGTGATGGAGACCGGGATATTAAGTATGGCGTGTATGGTAGGTAGGAGGCGTGCGTCGATGTTGGAATTTGCTCGTATGAGGAGCGCTCCTGATCTGAGTAATTTGGCGTGTAGGGGCGCTCCCGTGTAGGTGGCGAATTCTTCATCTACCCGCCAGGGGTCGAGGGAGCCCATGGACTCCCCGTCTCCCCGGCGGCAGATGAAGAATTCGCCTGTGGTTGTGGTGTCGTTGTCCATAATTGTCTGTGGGTCCGTGGGTTCTTGTATGCGTCTGTGATGTATGTGGTGTTGGGAAAAGGTGCGTTGTGGCAGGTGTGTGTGCAACTCAGAACAGTACAATAGCTGGCGGAGGGTATAGAAGGGCGTGAAGGAAGCCCGACAGATTGTAAAAGAGGGGCAGAAAAGCCGAAGAGAACACAAAGAAATCGGAGAATGTGCGTGAAGAGAGCACGGTCAGAAAGATCAGATAAAGATCGTGTAGAGGGCACTAGAGGGAAAATAGGGAGTGTGGTGGAGGGAGCCCGGGGTGGGAGGGTTTGGCAGCACCGCCGGACTGACCTTGTAGACGAGGAAGATCCGTAGATGTATGCGGCGTAGAAGATGTGGCACAGCACTAGCACAGTTGCACAGATGAAGGTCTTGAAGAGGTAGTTGAGGACTTGAAGACTTGGAGAGTCGAAGGCTTGAAGGCTTGAAGGCTTGAAGAGGCTTGGCTGGAGATATATTCAGTTTTAGGAGAGGTAGGTTGAGGTTAGTGTTTGAGTGGAGGAGGAGGAGATATCGATGGCGCGGGGAGGTGTGGTTTGATGCTTGGTGCGTGTGAGTGTATTGGTGATTGAGGCTTCGTGTGTGTGGTGGCAGGTGGCAGGTGGTTGATGGCTGGCGGTAGGCGGCTGGTCGGTAGGTGAGCTGCGGCGATGGTAGCTGGCGTCTTCGGAGACTCGTTCTTCCGCGAGTTCTCGGTTCTGTCGTCAGCGTCCGTACTCCGTGGCGTATCCGTGCGATCAGCGAAGGGAGGTATGGTTATTTCACAAACTCTATTCGCTTATATTTCGGTAAGATATCACTGCAATTTCGGAACCGGACATTCGGCAGCGCAGATCCCGATCGGCAGCGCAGATCTTGTGGGGCAGATCCCGGTGCAGAATATCGGCTGCACGCGCCAAGTCCATTAGGCTGAACCATGGCGCCGAAGGCTGTCACAGATACGCCGTGACAATTGATAGGGTTCGATTGCGGCGACGTGTGCTATTGGAGACCTGTGCTATACCGTTTGGGGGACCTGTGCTATCGGAGTAGGTTAGGTAAAATCCGAAAGTTTCGAAATGTGACAGATTTATGGGTTTCAATGCTTGTAGGTGACATTCTGGACGTTTTGTGCACCTCTGATCTTCCCTTTCTGGGCATAAAATAGGACTTATGCTAGTAGGTGTGTATTGTGCAGGTTCCTTTAGGGTGGTCCCTGTGTTATTGTTGGAGCTAGGACCTCTATGTTTTAGATCACGCTGATAAATTGAGCATTATACTAGCAGTGAGTGTACCTAGCTGTGGGTTCAGCACCGACCTTCGTGTATGTAATTCTGACGAGATTGGCTATGGTAGCACAATGGGGCATGATTGTAGGAGTTTGGACTTGTTGAGGAGTGTGTTATGCAATATCAGATGAATGGTGCTAGATAGATAGTGATCGCCCAGCCACATCTCGATTGCTGCTTCGATCACTTCCCTGTGACAGGCGAGCTGTTGGAAGTAGTCATGACGTGCACGTTGAAAAGTGTTGACTGCATGATCCGCTAAAATGCTTTTTTGTCCACTTCATTGACTTGCGCATGTGAGCGTAATATACTATATTCTGGTCCAGCTGGTCAGCATCGTTCAGTTGTATGCTGGCACGCACACAAGTTTTACTCGTGCCTGGCTTTGACGGCAGGTCACAGTAGTGGTACTGGCGTCATGTTCGGCAGTGATGAGGGTCACCGTTTTCTTGTCCCTCCATGACACCACAGCGCACTTGCCATCAGTCACAGAGTAAACCTCCCAGTGTTAGAGCGACTGGGCTGACTGAATTGGTTTTCTGATCACCATCTCATGGCTTTATTGATTTTTATAACATTTGCTGCTGGCTGCAAGGCACCTGGCACACAAGATACAACAATAAATCCTCAGCGAATAAATTCACGGCAAGGACAAGCATTGAACAACAATGCATAACTGACAATGCATAAATAACGCAAAACCTTCCAATTCCACGCCCTCAAGCCCATGCTTTTCGCTGTGGTGTACCGTTTCATAAATGACGTCGTTGGAAAGGTATTGAAGCTAGCTTCTAATCATACAGGCTGTAATCACTGAAAGCAAGTTTGTAGTAAGAAGATGCATTTTGAACCGTCATTCCTCTCATTTTAAATGGGGGCATGGGTGTTCTTTTGTATGCTTGTGAATTTTGTATGTAAATTTACTCTTTCAATGTTAGTTTGCCCCCATGGGCAATGAAACCCATGCCCATGTTTCTGAAAATTATTGAGGGGATCAGTGACCTACCTATAATTTGTGTCAGGGGGCGGGGGGCAAACGGATTTGGAGGGAGCCCACCTACCCCCATTAAAGAAGTCCTCGCATTTCGATCACTCTTTTTTTTAAACGGGACCTTCTTTAAATAAAATGACCGGTGACCAAATGAATTATTATGTGGAGGAGCCTAATCTACCACCATCGTTTCTGAGTCGTCGGATTTCATCTCTAACTTCCCACCCTGTTCAATGTTTTCTTTTGGTATCCCTTGATAAGTCACTTCACACTGCTGAACTTACACCTATGCAAATCAACTTAAAATGTAAATTTCCCAAGTTCAGGCATTCCAGTTCATAGCACCAGGTCGCCACTACGCCAATGTTCGTGCACGTGCACACCCATCTTGCGCATTTGGGGCATTCGCCACACATCGTGCGATGCTACGGTTTCTGCTGGGCCTCCTAAGTTATGCTAATTGCTGCCACATGCTAGACTTGCGCCATATTTGGCGCGATGGAATGCTTCGTATGGATGTTCGCTGCGAAAATTCGATTAATCAAGTTCGATCGTTATTTCTATACTTCCCACATTTTCTGCTGGTTAGGAAATGTCGATATCCGCTGAGCCTTGATGCACGTTTGGTTAAATATGCTCCCAGATTGTCTACCGAACCGAGGCCCTACATCAGTGGTCTTTTTGGACCCATTGAGTCTTTCTTCGTCTACGGATGTGTCTTAGGACTGCAATCCATATATAATAGGTGCCCAACACATTTTCGAAACCCCTGCTCGTTTTAGGGTTTGTTTTTCTTTAAGCACCGATAATTTGTTTTAGGTACCGGGACGTTTTCGAAGATCCAGATATGTATATTTAGTGCCCGGTCTATTTGTTCTTTTTTGGGACCATGCTCCTTTTTTGCGGCCCAGACTCTTTATCATGCCCTTATGCGGTCTCATGACCTCTGTGTGCTTTGAAAGCTTCCGGTGTATTTTTTAGAGCTCCCGGTGTGTATATTTAGGGCTGCAGCGCATGTTTAAGGCTCTGTCGCTTTTTGCGAGACTCTGTGCGTTTTGGATGGCCAGGTGTATTTTCGGCTTACGTTGTGCTCTCAGGGTTCCGCTGTGCTTATTTGGCGCTTCTGGCGCACATTTGTGGGGCCCCAGTACAATTTTGGGACTTCGTTTCGATTTTTAGGGGTCCTGGCGCGACTTTTCGCGCCCAGGCGCGTGGTGTCGGTGACCCAACGCCCGTTTTCTGGGTTCGATGTGATTTTGTGGATCCTTGCTGGATTTTTTTAGAAGTCCGAATCCCTGCCTGATTTTCGGGCCCCCTAGCGCCATATTTTTTGCATCCCGCCTCGATTTTCGAGCTCCGGTACGTTTTTTTTCGTGGCCATACGCGATTTGTGAAGGTATCTGGTGCTATATTCGGTACTCCAGAACCATTTTCCCTACTCGGACATTTATTTTTCGGAATCCATCGTTATTTTGGAGGGCTCCAGTTTGATTTTATTATGGTACCGATGCGATTTTGTGGTCACACTGTGCGTATATGGGACCCTAGACGCGAATTTTGGGGAGCCCGACGTGAATTTGTTATGCCCAGACCAAGTTTTCGGGACTACCGACGGGAATTGTAGGTCCCGAGCACGATATTTGGGGGACCGGTTGGAGTTTGCGGGCTGCGTTGTATTTAGCTGTGGCCCCAGCGCAATTTTGGTGGTTCCTGTTGCAAATTCTTGGGCCTCGTAGCGAGTTTTCTGTGGCCCGTTGGATTTCTTTGGAGCCCCCTACGCGAATTCTGGTGGACCGACGCAAATTTTGGTAGCCACAGCGCAACATGTGGGGGCTTCGGCATGATTCTTGGGAGCTTACCCTCTCAAGAGGAAGGGATATTTGTCCCTTTGATATGCCACTGCGGCTACTGAAGGTTTTTAGGCCATGGCACCTTTCGGAGTAGAAAATCCACTCGGATAATTATTTTCCGGATCTGTTCTGAATTTTCCGGTGCTGAGGTCAATACGATCGAGTCTCGTGATCTTTTTTGGAGATCGAGTTCTATTTTTAAAGGCCCTTATTGGGATATTTTTAGGCCCCGGTATGATTCTTCGTTCACCCGGATATCCGGATACTTCGGATATTTTTGGTGCCCTGGCACGTTTTTTCCGGGGAATAACTGGTTTTGGGGGATTTTGACTCGATTTTTGAGGCCGCAGAGTGACATTCCTGGTATTAATTGAGTTTTTTTTTGGGGGGGCAGCTGCAACTCTGGTGGCCAGGCGCGACAATTTGGGCCTCCAGTGTGATTTTCTAGGTCTGCGAGGCGACTTTTTTTGTAGTCCAAGTGTGAGCTTTTGGGTCCCGATGTCATTTGCTTGGATCCATAGCGCGAGCTTTAGCGGCCTGGACACTTTTGTGAGGTCCAATACGTTTTGGAGGCTTTTGGCGATATTGTTGGAGCCCCAGGGTGATTATCCATGTCCGGATTGTATTTCGTTGCCCAGGCTTCATTTTTTTGGCAGCGATGGGACTCTTGGGGCCCGGTACAACCTGTCGTGTCCCTAACGTGATTTTCAGGGTTCGAGCGTGAGTTTTTGATACCCCAAGTTCAGCGTGATTTTCAGGTGCTCCGGCTCTTTTGGGGCTCATATCGTGATTTTCGAGTATCCGGGCTCGACTTTTCTGGCGACCCTAGTGTGATTTTCAGGGGCCCAGACGCGAACTTTTGAGGCACCGAACGTTATCTTACGGCATGGAGGGGGCGACTTACCCCGCTGCCCTCCCCCCCGGTGGCGACACGCCCCTGGTTACAAGAGATAGACCGCTGGATTCCTCGGCATGCTCACATTCTCAATGAATAGTAGTGCTGGATCTCGGGCGTGGGCGGGTGGAAATTGGTTGGATGCAAAGAGGATGCAAATGGATGACCGTTGTTCTACTCACATATGCGTTTTAAACTCTTTGCAGGATTTGCTGGACATAAAATTGTGAAACACAGAGCATCGTTAGGTTCGAGTATTTACCTTCGAATGGTTTGGTGACCTGACTACACGGCAGGCTTAGTCATACCCAGGTGCTTGCACTTTTCTAGCACATTCCCAGGTCAAAAATGAATAGCGAATACTAAGGATATGACATTCGCATGTACAGAAGCGCAGCCAAGGGGGCCGTCACGCCCTTAGGAACCAAAAACATATGAGATCGAACAAGAACTTGTGGGATTCTCATCGCGCAAAACCAAAAGTTTCCGCGCTTCAAGCGCGGCGAACACATGTTCAATGTGATGTCATTTTTTAGGTGAGCCCCACTTTAGAAGATCCTGGCTCCGCCACTGAGCATATATATCATTATATTCCAACATATATTGTGGCATTACGCGGAGTAGACAATCTCGTAATGGATACCGGTTCGTGGGTGAGAAAAACGAATTGTAAAAAAGGGTTTTCTGCCCCTCTGCTTATGGGGTAAACCTTCATTTTCGGCTCGTAGAATAGTCTAGGGTACCTCAGCGTTTGCGATATTTAAAACCCCGGTTATGTTTTCAATAATGGCTCCGACTCATCTCAGAGCTCTGATCTCACATCTCTTGACACGCACCTCCAAAGCCAGCACTTCTATATTGTGCGAATTAGTCAACAGACAAATGCCAACGAAGATCAGACATAGGTGGCGCAGCGTGATATAGACGTGAATAATATAGCTTCATTTTGACACAGGTGCAACTATTTCTATCAGATAATTACATCTCAACAGACGCAGCAACTCTCAGGCAGAGTCCCGACGTACCTCCAGTGATGAGCCAGGGCGGCTGGCCAGGCGGCGGACGCCAGAGGGGCGACATCCCACGACGACCGTTCCTCCAAGAGAGCCCGAGAATGACCGAGGGCCCTTGCGGGCGTCCGAGGTAACTCACAGTACGTCACTATCACGTGATCAACCCGCACACGTCACTACTGCGTCGCATGGCCAGGACGTCGGCCCCGAGTCGAGAACAATAGCAGGACTACTACAGGCGGGCGCGACATCTCTGACATCAGAGCGGCACGAGACAGACATCTCTGATCTCAGCACAACCGGTCCCTCCGTGGGAAACGGTGCTGTCTCAACACTTTCGTCCAGGCCCGGTCGGCCTGGCGTCGCAGTGAGCTGTCAGCATTTCACCGGACGCTGGTGAACCATAACAGCGTCCGACTGGCAGAGGCACGCGGTACTGCAGCCCACTCTGATCTGGCGACACGGCGCCCGACACTCTAACGACACACGACGTTCAATTCACCGCAGCCCATTGGACAGCTGGCATAGACATCACAGACACGCCTGTCCATAGGGTTCCCATAATATAATAACTTGTCCTACATCACCCACTGTCGTCACATCTGACGACGGCAGCGGGGCGCGCGCCGGGGGCTCGGGTGCAGCGGTGGCGGGCGGGCACGACGGTCGGTTATGGGGAGGGGTTCGAGGTCACATCTGCAGAGGCGACGACCAGGCGCACCGGGATGCTGGAGAGGGAGGGGGTAGGTACAGCGGTCGGCTGCACGGTTTCGAGGTAACAGCTCTGGCGGCCGGGGCGGCGGGTGTCAGCCGGAAGAGAGGAGGTCAGGGCAATGTCCACTGACCGGCTCGACTGGAGTGGTGACTTCACTCGTCAGCGTCTAGATAGGCGGGCGACAGGTATGTGCCTGGAAACTTGTCGCGCCAGGAACGGTGGGGGAGGGCTGAATGGCTGGGATTTAGATGCCCCAAACCAACTTTGTTACAGAATGTTCAAAGATGAGCTGATAACTGTCCCCCAAACTGTCATCCGCATTGCGTAATCTTCTTGTACCCACACAGTTACAGCGGTACGATACAGAAACTACAAAGGATGGGTGTCCAATTGATGTGTTAGGTCGATATATAGGCCTCAAAATGAGCGAATGTTTTGAGCGTTGATGTGAGTTATATGTCATAACTAAGGTGATATGCAGATACGCTGGAATGATAGTGACCGGCACGCCTGTTCCGACATATATTGTGTTGAGCCTAGAAAATGTCCTCGACTGGAGTTGTGAGAAGACCCACGACCCCAGCCAGACATATTTAAATGCTCACAACTTCCGTTGAGTAGTCGCAGTGATACGACGATACAGGTCATTACTATTTGAAATATTACAATGCCGCCATACATTCAGCAAGTTTTCCGAGAACTATGTTCAGATACTGTGGAAAGCTAGATGAGTCGAATGTAGATGCCTCATCCCTCAGCTGGGCGGCATCTAGCAAGTTCGTAACATGAGAATCGAGGCTTTCAATATCAGCATTTCGCTCAATCTGCAACAGTTCGAAAATATGTAGCTCCGTTCTGGGACCGGTCGCTAAGCGCCATGCTGGTCAATGCCATATCTTCCCCGCAGCCCGGTACTACCGACACGCCACCACGCCACGAAACGCGGCACCCTCCGACAGCCGAACCGGCGCGAGGGGATCAGGTATCAGACCGCAGGGAAGGTCTGACAGGTGATCACTCTTCGAGATATGGCAATGGGCAGCCCGCCGGGGACTCCGGAGGGCTGTGAGTGTGTAACTCCGGAGAGTTACACCTGCGGCGCATGCAGACGAAATTCGACAGACTTCGGCTGTGGCAGTCAAAGGGTTAACAATTTGACCGTAATGTAACA
>JAOTOM010004615.1:222500-364788 GCA_034440615.1 Ashinkailepas kermadecensis | reverse complement strand
GTTTGTTAGGATGACATCCAATAGAGAGCCTGTGGCGAATGTAGGGCGCTGCACTGTCATGGTAAGTGAATAGTTGCTGATGAACTCAAGCAGGTGTGTTTTGCTGGGGCTATTTGCCGTGTCGAGAAGGTTACAGTTTAGATCACCTGCGAGGTAGAAAGTGCCGGTAAAGTTCAGTGTCGCCAATTGTACCTGTCTTTCGAGCTCAGCGAAGTCATCATTTAAAGCAGGAAGAGTGTTGCGAGGTGGCCGATAGATTGCCGCTAGAATGAAATACTTTCAGCTCTTCATTTTGACTTTGGCCCAGAATGATTCTAGTTTGGAGCTAAAGTTCGGAGGCGTATAAATTTTCAAGACGGTAATAGTTAGAGCTGACTTGGCTATAATCGCCACCCCACCGTAACCACTAGAGTCGGGCCAGTCCGCGCGTTTCACTTGGTAACCGGGGAAGTTAATGAGACGCGTGGGGGTGCTTGGGCGCAGCCAGGTCTCAGTCACCACAGCTAGGTCTAGAGAGTAAGTATGAAGGTCGTTGTGTAGTTCGAGTAGCTTAGGTTTGGTCCCATGATATGGGTTGTGTTTTGTCATGGGACCGTATGGTCCCATGACAAAAGTTTAAATTATTGAGGGGCAAAGCCAGCACTATGTGAGCACTTTCCCTAAAAAATATATAAAACAGCATCCCAGAGCCTGAGTCCTACCTCATTTCATCCTACACCTTTAGTTCAATAGGTTATGCAGTTTGGGCTCTAAATGTAAAGGAATTTCCTTACGCTACGTTTGTGCCATATGGGCTTCAAACATCGCCCGTCGTAGTTTTGAAGTTCTCGCGACTGAGCAGCGGGTTTGTGGTGGTGGCTGTAGTAGTTCCGAGCTATTTGCAGCTGCTGAAAATTGTCTCAAGGTCACTGCGGGTATATATTTTGTGTAGATATGTCTCTTTGGGATTTCTCAGTAGATAATTATTCGCCAGAAAATATTGTTCGCGTAATCCGTCTTTGGTCAGGATCGTTGTGCTTGGTGGTGTGTAACGACCATCTCCCCTTTTGTCGGAGATCGACGAAGCAGTAAAAATATTTTTTTTTGTGACATAAACGTGCGTCACGAACAGGACTGGAAACGTGTCCATAATGTCTGCCATCCAGTACATTATCCTCTCAAAGAAATTATCCACTCCTTTGTTTGCAAAACATGAACTGTTTTAGATGTTTGAGAATCACTGCAAGGGCATTACTAGCCGGTTTTACAGCGAAAATTTGCTCCCAGGTCACGTGGTCTCAGGAACAAGATAGAGGGAGAAGACCCGACATACTGATCTGCATAGATTAAAAGCGACCACCAAATATAATTATCACATCAGTTTTAATAACGAAATAGGTTTCACTATTGACGCTGCTGAAATACCTAAGTAGAATTAAACTCACGAATATCAGCAAATTGCGGTATTTCTGTCTTAAAGGGTGTTTTGGGAATTTTCGGATTTTTGTCCCGGAATATTATGTTTATTAACGTGATTCGGAAGATGCGATCATTCGTTTTCTCCGTAAATGCTTACGTCTCAGTTAATCTTAGCAATAATATCTATAATGAGCCATATATGCCACCCTGCTGTTTGTTGCATAATTTATCCATCCCTCACCTGGCACTTCTCAGACGTGATTAAAGGGACATTCAACACTTCATGCAGTTGATTCAACACTTTTTCACGTCAAAAATGCTTGGTTTCCGCCTCTGCCATATAGATGACACCACCACTACTTCACTGCAACGCTGAAAAAAACTAAGAGCACGGCTTGCGGCCGTGATGTACGGATGACGTCACGATAAATATTACGCTTGTTTTTAAATTATAATATATGAGTTTATATTAGTTTAGATAGGAGTAGATTGTATTATGTTAGGTTAGGTTAGGTTAGGTTAGGTTTTCCTATTTAATTGTTAATTATCATACTGCTTGTTGGAAGTCGTGAGGAAAGACGACGAGACCGAGCAGAAGCCGACTATTTTAAATATCACTTCGTGGTCCGTCACGATAAACATTACGCTTGTGTTTTTAAATTAAAATATATGAGTTTATATTAGTTTAGATAAGAGTAGATTGTATTATGTTAGGTTAGGTTAGGTTAGATTTTCCTATTTTCCTATTCCTATTATCATAGTATTTGTTGGAAGTCGTGAGGATAGACGAGACCGGGGTCACAGGGGTCACTTTGAGGTCAACAGTTCGAAAATTGCTTCGGTGTGTGTAGGTTGTGATCCAGTGCCATATGATATAATCAAACTTTGCTATAAGGACAACCAAGCAAGCTTAGACTTTAGACGCCACGAGTTCTTCCTAGTTTAAGCCCGAGCCGTGGAGGTTGGGGGTGAGTAGGCATCGGGGAGTGCACCGAGACGCCCAGAAGGAAGGAGAAGAAGAGGTGTGGGTTCAAAGCAACTACAAAGGAACTTTTCTCGACGAACCCGCATGGAACCGTGGCAAGTTGTTTTATTAATCTGTGGTTAGATAAAGCCAGGACCATCTCATTAAGGTATGTGAACGTTTGTAGTGTTAGGCAATCGAAGCCTCGGTCCCATGCCTATGACGTCATCATACCGTAAAGACGTGCCTATGACGTCATTGTTAAAATTGAAAAGCAAGCATTTACGGAGAAAACGAGTGATCGCATCTTCCGAATCACGTTCATAAACATGGTATTCTGAAGAAAAAAATCCAAAAATTTATAAAACACAGTTTAAGAAAAATTTACCCAAATTGCAATACGCTTTCTAATTTACGTCGAGACTGCACTCAGCTCTACGGTATCTGGCAGCCGACGGATGACTGCCAGATGACAAATTGGGGTATTTTTTCTTAAACTGTGTTTTGGGAATTCTTGGATTTTTTTAACGGAATACTATGTTTATGAACGTGATTCGGAAGATGCGATCATTCGTTTTCTCCGTAAATGCTTACGTCTGTTAATCTTAGCGATAATATCTATAATGCGCCATATATGCCACACCGCTGCTCTTTGTTGCATAATTTATTCATCCTTCACCTGGCACTTCTCAGACGTGATTAAAGGGACATTCAACACTTCACGCAGTTGATTCAACACTTTTTCATGTCGAAAATGCTTCATTTCTGCCTCTTTGCCACATAGATGACACACCGACTACTCCACTAGGACACCGAAAAAAACTAAGCAGAGCACGGCTTGAGGCCGTGTGTACGGATAACGTCACGATAAATATTACGCTTGTGTTTTTAAATTATAATATATGAGTTTATATTAGTTTAGATACAGAGTAGATTGTATTACATTAGGTTAGGTTAGGTTAGGTTTTCCTATTTAATTATGAATTATATTATTTGTTGGAAGTCGTGAGGCAAGACGAGACCGAGCAGAAGCTGGCTGCTCTGAGCCGTGCTGTATGTTTAGTTTTTTCAGCATTGTGGTTGAAGATTGGTGGTGTGTCATCTATGTGGCAAAGAGGTGGAAATGAAGCATTTTCGACATGAAAAAGTGTTGAATCAACTGCGTGAAGTGTTGGATGTCCCTTTAATCACGTCCGAGAAGTGCCAGGTGAGGGATGGATAAATTATGCAACAAAGAGCAGCGGTGTGTCATATATGGTGCATTATAGATATTATCGCTAAGATTAACAGAGACATAAGCATTTACGGAGAAAGCGAATGATCACATCTTCCGAATCACGTTCATAAACATGGTATTCAGCAAAAAAAAAATCCAAAAATTCCAAGAACACATTTTAAGAAAAATTTACCCAAATTGCCGCTGTGGTTAAATTAGCGAAGGATGCGGTTATAAGCCAACTTCCTGAGCAACAGTAGAGAAAATGATAACAAAAGTACACTTAATCGATGTCAGCCAAGTTTATAAATCCATACCGGATACTGCCGACATGCTCATGCCACACAACTAATAAATATTCACAACACACCCCACGAGTAGGACACTCGTGCACCGACTGATTTGTTGCCTGCCGCGTATTGGGATATAGGTTTTGGAATATAAAATGGTTTAAGGAAAATTATACTAAAACAATCAGTCCAAAATCGTTTTATTCTCACCACCAAGAAACAAGTTTTGTCAATGAAAAAGCTCAGAGAATTGGAGGAACCAATTCTTGTTAATAATAAATGTTCTTCGATGTACTTTTTTAGTTCATGTCTGGAATGTTTAGTTGAAGCAAGGAATGACTTGGAAGGATGAAAAGCAACTAGACGGGAGAGCAAATTGCCGCTGTAAAACCGACTACTGTTGGATGAATATGCCTGTAACTGACCAGAAATTTAAAGTGCCTACAAAAGCATGATCTTGATTTCCAAAAGAGCACAAAATATCCTCTCTGACATGGAATGCCCCCAAATCCAGAATTACAGAACAAATTCAGCCCTCGTCACAAAAGCATAGAATTGGAATGGCATTCAGTCAGCATGAGGGCTGTGGGGTATAGTAGAGACAAACCTGTGTTGGAATTTTTATCGACAGTGGGTTAACACTGAATTTATATATACCTGTATCTGTGCATATGATACAGCAACACCTAAAGTATGCAAGGATAGAATATGAACAATGTTCAAGATTCAGGAGTCAAGATTCAACCAGATGCCCTTTATGTTATATGTTTTCTTGTGTAGCCTTGAATGCATGCTTTATGCTGTGGCTATGTTCACATTATCTACCAGTCATGAGTTTTCAATGGTTGCCCAGAGTGTATCAACTTGTCAGTGTGGTCTAACAAGAGTCAAGTGTATGGCAGATTATTGCTCTCAGGTCTTGCATGTCCAGGAGGAAGATGGAGGGAGCTTACCTGGCATTTTGGTTAGCATGCAATGATATATAATGCAAATTATAGTCCTCACAACAGTTTCAATGACAGAATATTTTCTAAAATCAGAAGGAAATGTGCAAACGATACTGAATAATGATACCTTTGCTGATTTATTTCAAGTATGTTCACCGCTATGGCTCAATGTATGACTGTCATATAGCAAAATTAAAGTTATAGTTAAATTAGCTAGGAATACAGTTGGTCCATATCTGGGACCACAATAAATGAAATTAGTATAAAGACATGTAGATGTCCTTGTAGAAGACAACCATGTGCATACAACTGTCTGATACTCACAGTGCTAAAGCAAAATCTGAGTGTTGGCACCACAGCTTGCTGGTAGGAGGCTTCAGCACCAACTGATTTGTTTGGGTTCCAAATCTGGGAGTATGGAATCAGAAATATAAAATGGTTTTAGTTCCTGATGTGGGTACAATATAACCCAATTTGGTTGGCACATCCTAAAATCCCAATAATCAATCAATCATAAATGGTTTTAGTTCCAACTGCTCTAGAAAACTGAACTACCCACATGGTTTTCTCACCACTACAACTAACAAATCTTTGTTGTTATTAATGCAATAGCTATAAGTGATTCAAGTTAACTATCCATTTTTAACATGTTACTGCATGCTTTTTTCATTCCTATCTGCAATGTTTTCATTGAAGCTAAGAATGTTTTCATTCAAGCTAAGAATGGCTTCATTTTACTGAGAAAGACCTTCAGTAAATTGAAGGGAAGCAAATTGCTGCTGTGGACCCACCTATGATCAAGATAGAGGAGGTATATATAGAATAATTGTCAATATAGGAAAGCTTTGTTGAGTGATCAATATCCTGAACTTCCAAAATGTATGTGGAAAATGACACCTATCAGGATCTTGTTTTGTCCTGAAGTTGACAGAGTTTTGAATTCTTGAATAAATTACTATGAAGCTTTGCAACACTACTATAGTAACCATTGCTTTTTCAACATGGTGAATTCATGGCATCTGTGCCATGACAAATTTGTGAGCAGATAGTGTTCATGGCCAATTCCATCTTTTGCTGACATTTTTTCCTATCATGTTGCTAAATTTGTTGTATTACATCAGATGTTTTTATGTCTGCATGTTGGGGCATGGGTGGCCAAGTGGTTAAGGTGTTCTGAATACCAAGGCCCAGGTTCAACACTTGCCACTCTGGACATTTCCCAATCCCATGGCCCACTGGTGAAAAAGCATGGGTAGGACCATTAGCAGTGATTGTTCATTGTGTGTTGTAAACCACCCAATAAAAACTAAATAATGTGTGCCTGTTACTCACCACTCTACAAGAAGTGAATATCAGAGCAATGCAAATAATTATGTTAGAAATAATTTCCTTCCATACACAACCATCTCACAATTGAAAGATTGTGGGTTTGAGCCTCACCTGTTGCTACTCTTTGCCCGCAACCAATCGGCGTGAGAGATTGGCGACGCTACATGACTCAACGGTCGACGTGTCGTAAAACCAATAACTACCACCACCACCTTCCATACACAACATTTTCTCTTGGTGATACTACTGAGATCAAGAAGAAAATATATAAGCACCAGTAGCTTTTCTTCAGTTTGCATGTTGCCATCTAGATACACTGCACTGATCTCAACCTCTGGTAGATTTGCTCAATATTTGGTAGCATTTAGTTTTGGAAGACAAGAGCAAATTGACACTAGATTTGCCTTTATTCATGACTACTAGTGGCACTGGATTTGCACATGCACCAGTCGGGCAGATGTTCACAACCAATAAGTTGGTGGCATAGGACTTTTTTGCCAAATTATTTCCATGCAGCAACCATTCATATAATGTTAAGTGCCAATCTTCAAATGTGCAGTCTGACTGAGCCGTGTTTGCAGCATCCAGCCTGCATTCTGTGAACCTCTAAAGGACTGTGCCAGCATTTATATGTTGGAACATCCAGAGCGACCGGTGTGGCTGCTGGAATAAATTAAAGCAGTTTGATGTCAAGCTCTCATCACAGGACTGTTTACAAGCTGATGACAATGCCGCTTCTGCTCAACAGACAATTTCAATGCTCGCTTTGCACGTGTAGGCTTGCTGGTTGCGGCGAAACCTGCAGGCGTTTCCTGTGTCACTGTCCTCACACAGCGATCGGATCTGATGTGTCTTCAACATTGACATGTGCCCTGCAACAGTGATAAATACTTTGTGAAATAGGGTGGAATACACCACTTTCTGAACACTGAATCGACATCTTTCCCAAGGAAGCATCGACATCGTGCTTCTTGTGTTTATCAAGTCATCATGCCTCGTTTCCAACTGTGTATTGTTTGTGGAATGCTTACGCTCACCATATCGGATAGTGATACACAAACATCTTGCAGCATAATTACAGATAAAAGGATTATTCATGGTCTGGTGTGTTGTACAATATCAGTCTATGGCATAGGTATTTGTATTGTTATCATAAATGTATGCATCCCAATATTATGCACTTCTCAAAATAAATGAAAAGGTACAGTAAAGTAAGAAGAAGGTATGATATTTGCTCAACACTGAGCTTGAAGGACTTATACCATATACAAAGAAACTAAAAACATGATTTTCATGGTGGCTTTCGACATCTTACTGTACTCGCTTCGACATCTCACACATAACGAAAACCATTATTTTAACACTACCCTGCAATGTCGCCTGAGCTGTCTGCCACGATAAGGAGCATGAACGCATCAAAATCGTGCAGCTCCGATGGTGTGCCTCTATTCGCCATCAGACGAGGCTTCCATGTGCATGGCCCTTATCTCCTATTACTCATGAACTCATCAATCATATACCGTACCTTCCTGACGTCTGGAAAGCTGTCATCGTCGTACCCATCCACAGGTCAGGGCAGGTCATTTGACAGCATTAACCGTCCAATGCCGTTCGCCAAGCTGGTATGGTACGGTATGTGCTCAGTGCGGTTCCAGATTTACCGAACGGGCCGTTGTCAGGTGGTGAGTGGTCTAGGGGCAAGATGCTCGTCTCACAATCGAAAGGTTGTGGGTTCGAGTCTCACCTGTCGCTACTCTTCGCCCGCGACCAATCGGCGTGAGAGATTGGCGACGCTACATGACTCAATGGTCGACGTGTCGTAAAAACCAATAACCAACCAACGGGCCATCGTCCATCGTTGCCATTGTTGTCAGGTGGTGTGAGGGGGCACCACCAACGTCCCAATGACTCACGGCGTTCCGCAGGGCTGAATTCCCAGCCCGCTGAATTCCCAGCCTGACTCAGAGTGCAGAAATTAGAGCACACAACCCTGTAACAAAATAAAAATCGATAACATCGTGTCAAGAGCATGATGGTTTATATATATATTATCATATATCGTATCCCAAGTAGATATCCAATGTGTGGGATTTTCTACAAGTACACGCAGACTAACATACACAAGCAGTCAATACCTTGTCCGATGCTCCGATTTTTAGGCACCCGTACGTTACAGCCTTGTGTACGTGCTTACTCGCAGCCTCTCCACGGTAGCGCGTTGTGCACGCGGCAGGCTATCCTGATTGCTCGTGCCGGTAAGCGGTGCACGGCTCCATAAACACAAAGAACGACCTGTGTTGTTTGTCGTTGATAGCGATATGGACAAGCACACTCGTGGATGGTAGGCTGGTGGCAAGTGGCCTCCTTGATAGCTCAAAAAGGTAGTCGGGGCATCGGTAGCTCAGTGGTTGAGCTGAGCGTCTGGCAAGCCAGAGGTATGGGGTTCGATTCCCCGCGGCGCTCGCCTTTCCTGCCAGGGTGAGAGGCAGGCGACGCCATATGGCCTCAGCTGCTGAGTGCGTCGTAAAGTCACAACCATCATCAAAAAGGTAGTCGGTTGAACTGAAGTGCCTTGGCGTCGACCTTGAATGCTATGGCAAGTCATGAAATGCGATAGTGGGTCATCGGCGATTTGTATTGGAATCTGATATCAGGCACTTCTGAGGTAGTGTACTGGACGTTCCTTAATTCGATAGCCTTCGTACTGGATTAATATGTACTCGGCATGGAATAAGCATCGTGCTGGGTTCACTTGTGCAAGACGGCATTTAATTGTCGTCTAATCAATAGCTTGTAATCAACATCTAGTCAATAAAACAACAAACATTCACCGCTTAATTGTGAGGATCTAATTTTAAGAAAGCTCAGTTAAAAATATCGGTAGTTTTCCGAGCGGAAGGTCATTGCAACGCATGCCTTCATGTAGCCGCTATCGGTGTTTTAGGTGTTCTAAGTGAAAGGAAGGCATTGATAAACATTTCAAGGAAGCTATATGACGTTATAGTGCATGTATCCCACTGTTACCTCAGAATTGCACTACTGTGGTTCTGCCAGCGTCCGCACCTCTGACCGCATTTCGGACAGGAGCATCGTCCAGGCGAAAGCGGCAAATTAGTGACGTTTCTTTAGAACCAACTAATGGCAGATCTTGGCTAAGATGCGCGAGAGCGTGGCATGGTAACTATCGCTGCAAATAAATTGATGTGTTTGTATAAGTTCAACCATTTTTGTCTCATGACAAAAAGTGGAACAACCAAAGGTCTAACTTAACCTTCCTTGTCCAACATCAACCCTTTGGTTGTTGGATTGTATAGAACCTGCGGATGTTTGATCGCTTAAAGCCGATGGATATTGGATCGCTTGGTGAGCTTGCAGCGAATATTAGCTCTATTGACGTGTTCCCAGGTCTTTACGCCTTTGGCCAATGTATCGCAGCATGTGAACGTAAGGACCATAACTTGCCACTTTCGCTGCGACGATGCACGTTTCTGAAATATGATGGGAGTGGTGCTGATCCAACCGGCTCTGGATGGTTGAAGCTTTTTAGGTAATGGTAGGATACATGCACTGGACCGGCATAAACCTTTGGGGACGCTAAAGTTGCCAATGTTCAATGCCAATACTGTTTTTGCACCACGGCCACTAAAAACATCGATAGCGGCTGTGCGAAATAATGAGTTGTGATGTCATTCTGTTTAGATAATACTCGAGCTATGTAGTCAATATCTTGATCAGGGCAGGGCATAGTGCTCAAATGCTTGGCCGCAAACATGCACATGTTGGTTCGTCGGTAACAGCGACATGAACAATTTCAGGCCCAATTTGGCAAGGATGTCGAAAAGGTCGCATGATGAGTCAGTTCTGGAAGAAGCTGGTAAGCAGGGCCAGCAACCAGCTAAGAAGCATACACTTGACTCAGATGAAGAGGATGAAATAGACAGCAAGAAGTATAATTTAATGGATCCTGAAGAAATTGAAGGTACATCATAAAATGGCAAAAGTAGTATGCAAGTAGCATATCATACTTGCTGGAAAAAATCATTATATTTCCATGTGCATTTGAATGTATACCAAAATGCTTAGCACTGTAATTATCGTAATTTTGACTGAACAAAAAGTAATGTTTTCCTATTGTTAGATTAGGAATCAATAGGTTATCCTATTGTTAGATTAGCTACTGTGAGCATAGACAAGAACGGTTTGTGTGTTGCAACTGAAGAATGAATTTATGGTATAGTATGGTATAGTATGATTCATCCATTTGATCATAATATTTTACTTTAGTGTAATGATGTGATTTTGATTGCATTGAACTTGTAATGTTTTGTGTGTATTCAAACCTGGGCGTCCCGTGGGATGTTATTATTTGGTGTTTGCAATTCCATTTCAGATATGTTTATTGAGTTCCACAATGGCCCACACCGATCAGTGTATTTACTTCAGTATGCTTCCTTTTCAGGAGAGGAGGATGGTACTATTGACAAGGATGGTGAAATTCAGATCACTCCTTTCAATATGAAAGAAGAAATGGCTGAGGGTCATTTTGATGCAGAGGGAAATTACTACTGGAAAAAAGAAGTTGAAATTCGTGATGCTTGGCTGGATAATATAGACGATGCTAAGGTAGGGCATGTATATTTACCAGGCATCACTTCACTGGGAAAAGAAGAATGCTGGGCTCTTACTATCCATTTAATTGTTAGACTATGCCATATTGTTAATTTCTCCATCTGGAAGGTGATAGTTGTGCCTGGAAATCTAGCATTTGGTGCAATTCAAACCAAGAGGTCTGTTGTTGTTGTTATTTGGGTTTAAAGGGCGCATCGACTGCCAAACCAAGAGGGTTTAATGCTAAGTGAAGCTCTAATCCTGGGGACGAGTGGTCTAGGGGTAAGATGCTTGTCTCACTATCGAAAGATTGTGGGTTCGAGTCTCACCTGTCGCTACTCTTCGCCCGCGATCAATGGGCGTGAGAGACTGGCGACGCTATATGGCTCAACGGTCGACGTGTCGTAAAAACCAATAACCAACCAAGCTCTAATCCTAATGTCACTGGGATGTCCACTCCATGTGGTATTTCGCCCAAGTATACCTCTTAGATTTTGATAATTTCGTCTAACTTGCATGGGGTGCTTCACACGCCTTTCCCATCACCAGCTTTGGAATGCATGTCACAGTCATGGCTTACGACGCATTTCCTTCCACCAGTTTTGTACACCTATTGTGTGTGGTAACATTTTGAAATGGAATGAGTCATGAATGACATCCGGCCCTGAAATGCTTTTAATTGAAATGTAGCATTTTCTTCATGGGCGGGAGCTGGTATAGAAGACCTGCCCCAAACTTCGTGAACTTGTTCATTATGCCAAAAACTTCCAGTCCCACTCCCCATATGCAAAATCCGTGGCAACGCCGATGTCCTCTCATATTTAATCTATCACGAATCTGGGCAGTTTGTCCAGGCCAATACAGGCTACCAATAGTCAGGATGTGCCTTAATACCCAGTGTTCCATATATCCATATGGGCAGCAGGTTGAATGGAATATGAAAGTGGTATAGGCATGATGCAATATTGACGAAGCCTGTGTCCGGCGCATGTCTCGATAACAGCGATGCAGGCTTAGCATAAGATGCTTTTAATTGTCCAGTTTTTTGTTGTAGGGTGTATGTGTGCATATCCATGTCGGGTATTTGCTGTATGCATTATCACTGTGTTGTTAAGGCCTGGACCAGATGAGGCAATCCCTGCATACATGAAATAGCAGCCTCGGGTGCAAACACGGTAATTATCTACTATGAACTCTTGCCTGAATGTCAATTTGCTTTGGTTTGCTGGGGCATATGATTATTTAAACATTGATCTGGCTGGTTTAGCGATGTTGGGTGTATGGTAGCAGTCTGTATGTCCCTGAATCAATGGCTAGTAAAATATGTCGATGGTGCTGAACCGTTGTCCACTAATCGTTTTGTGGCCGAGGCCAGAATTGTTTGAAGTTTATTTATAGCAGAGCTGACCGGGGTCGGGCGGACCGGGTTCCTATGTCCCTTTGATCTTGTCATCACCACAGCATGTTTATCAGAACTATGTTGACACACCAATTGTTTATTAAGATACATTGACACCAGTAGTGTAGCTTTGTATGTTTTTGGGAGGGTGCTGCATGACCTATGCAGTCGATGCGCCATAAATACCAAATTTTGGGAGGGCACTCTCCCCCCCCCCCCCTCCAAATGTTTGTTTTGCCCCCTCCCCCAATAATTTAAACTTTTAGCATGGAACCATGTGTGTGTGGTACGCCCCTCCAATCCATTTGGACCCGCCCATTGTCTCCATGTATTCGTCCCAATAATTTCCAGAAATCTGCACCTATGTCAAATCTGCACACACCGATCATCTTCAGGGATGTTCATCGCAAAGGCAGGTATTTGAGTTGCTGTGGGTGGGAAGTTCACATTTCAGATTAATTGATAGTAATGTGATGCTGCATCTGTTCTGTAGATGCGATGCGAGAACATTCACGATGGACGGCGACGCGATGTTGCCTGAAATATAGTGCCATCGTATGCAATGCGCATTCTGGGCGCTAAATGACCAAATTTGGTCCATGCGCCTTCAAGTTCAAGTAACCAACCAACCAGCAACGCGCATTCAAGCATCGCGTCCTCCCACCAGGTACACCCGTTAATGTGCGCCGTAATTCCTGGCAGCAATTCGGCGGCAGTGCGGAGAATGACGATTCAGACGGGTCGTCCGACGACCAGACGGAGACGATCGAGGAGACCGAGAAGTGCGCTATGTACGAGCAGATGCTGCAGCTGCTGCTGCCCGGCGAGAGTGTCGCCAAGGCGCTGCGGCGGCTCGGTGGGTGGTGGCCGGTGGGTGGTGGGTGGTGGCCGGTGGGTGGTGGCCGGTGGGTGGTGGCTCGGTGGGTGGTGGCTCGGTGGGTGGTGGGTGGTGGCTCGGTGGGTGGTGGCCAGTGGGTGGTGGCCGGTGGGTGGTGGCTCGGTGGGTGGTGGCCGGTGGGTGGTGGCCGGTGGGTGGTGGCTCGGTGGGTGGTGGGTGGTGGCTCGGTGGGTGGTGGCCGGTGGGTGGTGGCTCGGTGGGTGGTGGCCGGCGGGTGGTGGCCGGTGGGCGGCGGCTCGGTGGGTGGTGGCCGGTGGCGGTCAGGTAGACGTTGACCGGCGCGGCTGGGACGGACTGATGTGAGGCTAGTCAGACATGACATGAATGCACCATCATTCTTGCGGGATAACGTTTTTCAACATTTTTGCGTACGGTATGGTTCAGTCCATAGGTAAACCCGAGCAACTCGGTAAGTATCTGTTGAACACCTTTGTATTTCAAGAAGATGGAGCGAGTGATTGTGAAGCGAGCATGTCCATACTGGACAGCGGTTTGCTCTGGTACTCCGGATGGCGAGTTGTTATCTCCTACTATTCGCGATGTTTATTGACGATCTTCCAGATGAAATTCATTCCCCACGTCTGCTGTTCGCCAATGATGTCAAAATTTACCACAGTATCATCTGCACAGCCGGTGCGGTTTTCTTACAAGAGGATTTACACAGGCTGTGCAGATGGTCTCAAATTGGAAGCTAAATTTGAACCCCAGCAAGGGAAAATCATTTCGGATGACGTTGAAGAAATTTTCAAATTATAGCTATCCATGGCATTCAAAACACTGTCATCGAACATGTGAACATCATTCGATACTAGGGTATCATATTGGATCATACATTAACGTTTAATCCTCACATCGACAGCATCGTGAAAAAGCCAACGGGCCACTGGGTTTCTTGATTCTGTGTTTTCGAAATGTACAAACTGGAGGTTATTTCAAGCAGCCGGCTGTGCAGGCCTCGTACTACGCTTACGTCCGGACAGTGCTCGAATACTGCAGAATTATTTGGTCAGGGGCAACAAAAGTTCACATGGATCGAATTGAGAGAGTTGAGCAAAATTCTGCATGTGGATGAACGGACAGTCTGCTTGACAAGCTGCTTCCTACTCGCTATGATATGCAAGCTTGCTGCATCATTTTTGAATGATTATGTTCAAGGCATGCATGGTGTCACACGACCTCATGTTCATCTGCATTGTGGACCTTGATAGGATTAATTCATCATTCTTCATAGCTTCATTCTCATTGTCTACGCGTATGCGAATCGTACGGCAGCTCTCCCTCTTTCACGTGTCCCATGCACGAGTATGTGCCGTAAGGAATGGTCTATTTGTAAGAATGTCTCGAGCCGTAAATTAATATCTGAGAACATGCCTGGTAGTAGATTGCTAATGGCACTTTCTGCACGTTCCGAGCAAATATGCAAATATTCCGAGCAAAAACCGTGTATAGGTACGTGTGCTTTCATGACTTCGTCTGTTAATGGGATTGTCCGTCCACGATCCAATAGTATGGTGCTATCTTGTCTAGGTTATTTCCGACTCCTCATATTCATACGGAAAATCAGAAGTAAAGCTTGAGAATATCATTAAATGCCATTGCATTACAGCAAGCTGAACACCTACTGCGGCCTATCATCAGCGTCACTGATGTGCTGCTGCTGTCATCCGGCGGCTCATCTCTGGTTGTCGCCTTTGTGCCAGGTGGCAATAAGGGGCGGCACTCGGCTTCGGCGCGCTGGCGGCAAAAGCGGTCGGGCGATGCGCCGGCGGAGGACGCGGCGCCTGACCGTGACTCGATTGACCAACTGACTGGCCTCGCTGACCGTCTGCTCAGCTCCGGCAACATGGAGGTGTATCAGCTGACCCGGGAGGCCATCGGTCATCAAGTGAGTGGCGCCACCTCCTGTACAGTCTCCAGCTCCCGACACATACACCATGTGAGTGGCGCCACCTCCTGTACAGTCTCCAGCTCCCGACACATACACACCAGGTGAGTCGTCCGGCGCCGACACACACCAGGTGAGTTGCGCCACCTCCTGTACAGCCCAGCTCCCAACACACACACAGGTGGTGAACCACCTCCTGTACAGTCTCCAGCTCCCGACACACACACCACCTCCTGTACAGTCTCCAGCTGCCGACACACACACACCAGGTGAGTGGCGCCACCTCCTGTCCCGTCTCCAGCTGCCGACACACACCAGGTGAGTTGCGCCACCTCCTGTACAGTCTCCAGCTCCCAACACACACCAGGTAAGTGGCGCCACCTCATGTACCGTCACCCCCTATTGATAGGCGTCAGGTGCGTGGCGCCGCCTCTTGTCCCGTCGTCATCTGCTGACAGACAGGTAGACTGTTTTTGTAGCAGGAGTCCTTGTGGCTGCATGGTAATCTGGTCTGTGGTGCTTCCTGGTCCACCATTCACTGACTTACGTTATTGCAACGCTTTCGGGCTTCACTCGACCACCCTGATGAATGCGTATGGGCAGGGATCATTCTGCTTCCCGATCCCACCGTATAGACCGTGACCGACCTGGAGCCGCCTTTGTTCTGCTGCTATGACATATCTTTCCCGCAGTCGTTGGGCGCTACATGACCAATGAACTCGATGCGTCCTGAAGCCCAAATAACAACAAACTCCCGCAGTGTCCGGCCGGCAGTCGCATAGAGTGTTCGGCCCGCAGTCGTGTAGCCACAGTGTCCGGCCGGCAGTCGTGTAGCCACAGTGTCCGGCCTGCAGTCGTGTAGCCACAGTGCCCGGCCCGCAGTCTTGTAGCCACAGTGTCCCGGCCCGCAGTCGTGTAGCCATAGTGCCCGGCACTGCACACCACCATCAGATATCTGACGTGGACGACGGGCGTGCGTTCCAGCTGGACAAACTTCGGAAGCCGGTGGTGGACCGACTGCAGGGCGCCACCGCAGAAGACGCGCTCGACATGTTCGGCGAGTCTGTGGACCAGGCGGCTCCATCTGACGCCGCTGTGCCGGCTGCCGGGGGGCCAGCGGCCGGGGCCGGGGCCGGGCAGTCTGTGGCAGTGCCGGACGCCAATGGCTCGGCCGCCAGCATCGACAGCTCAGCGAACAACTCGCAGCAGCCGACGGCGCTTGGTGAGCATTTCGAGCCAAAGTCAGAGATGCAGTCGCTGTGCACCGACTGTGAGACGCAGGCACAATTCGCACGCGCTGGAAGAGAGCTGATGTTGTACAAGCATACATACACCTATCTGGTGTGTGACAGGTAGGTGTATGTATGCGTCACTGCCTGTTGTGTCTGGACGGTTACCTCCAGATGCTGTTTCAGCCACAGGTTGTACGACATGCATCCTGTGTTGCTGGTCCGCCATTACAGAAAGCATGACGGTGCAAAACTTTTCCATACCACGTTCATGAATCTTCATGAAACAGAACATGAAACAGAGTGCAACCATCGCCTAGCCACTCGGGCTTCACGGCAGCCGGAACGTCAGCTGTGAAAGCCGTCAGCAAGAGCAACAAGGGGCCAGAGGCAGGCTCGTTGGCTGTGTACGTCATGAGGTCGAATAAATTGTATACGACACTAAGTTAGTTAGTGAAAAATGATCTACGCATGTGAACCTAAGTTATTTGTGTGTTTGTTTATTGGATGATTCACGACGCACTTTATGCACATTCACGGCTAATGGCGTCGCCCACACTGTTTCGCCGGTGGGCCGCGGGATTGGGAAATGTCCCGAGCGATGCGAGTGTTGAACCCGGGACCTTTGGTACCCAGAGCTCAACAGCTTACCCACTCGGCCATCCCCGCCTCTAAACCTAAGTTACACTGGTGCTCGATCATCACCATTCGCCTCATTCCGTACCATTGACACACACTGGCTGGACGTGCCGCGCCATTGGCACATACTGACTGGGCGTGGCGCACCATTGGCACACACTGATCGCGTGTGCCATTGACCATTGGCATTGACACCATTGCAGCCACTGATCAGGCATGTCGCGCCGCTGGCAGATGCCGACGCCGAGGTGACGTGGCAGTTCCGCTGGGAGGACTCAGACGCGGCCGAGGTGCACGGACCGCACAGCTCGAGCGAGATGCAAGCCTGGAGCGACAGCGGATACTTCAGCGACGCCGTGCAGGTGCGCAAAACTGGCACCGACAACTTCTACCCGGCCAAGCGGATCGACTTCGAGATCTACATGTAGACGCACACGCTGGGGCCCCTCCGTTTTGCCAGGCAGTGTGATCACAGTTCTGGGCGCAGGATGACTGGTAGTCGACACGCCCCTGAACTCCAATTCATCATCATCAACCGAACCGACACTGATGAGTTGTAGCCAGCTCTGGACTGGAGGTGTGGTCGGCTCTGGACCGACACTGACGAGCTGTGGTCAGCTCTGGATCGGTGTTGTGGTCAGCTCTGGGACGACACTGACGAGCTGTGGTCAGCTCTGGACCGACACTGACGAGCTGTGGTCACCTCCGGATCGAAGGTATGGTGGCTCAGGACCGACACTGGCGAGCTGTGGTCAGCTCTGAACCGGAGCTGTGGTCGGCTCTGGACTAGCACTGACGAGCTGTGGTCACCTCCGGATCGAAGGTGTGGTCGACTCAGGACCGACACTGACGAACTGTGGTCAGCTCAGGACCGACACTGACAAGCTGCGGTCAGCTCTGGATCGTACTTGTGGCAACGTTAGTCACTTCACGAAAATGTCATGTCTACTCGGGAAGATAATCTCCTTGGATTGTTGACTGTTCATCTCATTTATATCAAGTGCATTGCTGCTTGCCACAAATACAAAGTTTTCGTCTTCAGTGTGATAATGCCGTGTGGACAAAGACGCATTTGCAAAGACAAGCGTCAGCTGCCAGTACTGGATGGTCGGTGGACATACCCGGTAGAGATCTCCGATAATGATTCGCAAGACCGAGCGCCATCTGCCAGTACTGGATGGTCGGAAGGCATACCCAGTAGAGATCTCCGATAATGATGCGCAAGGAAAGGATGATTCTGTTCCTCCTGTAATCTCGGAATATCATCTGGCCACCAATTGTTTTCTTAGAATATATTCTTACAGGATGTCAACATCACTGTGCATTGGTCATAGTCATTCAAGACATTCGGCCTGTTTGCAAAATATCTGCGTAAATGTACCATTTTGCCACAAAGTGATATGGTGATCAAGTTAGTCGACAAACCAGCCCAGCTAGCAATTTTCCATCGGTTTTTGGGCCGAAAATGAACTTAGCAATCGATGCGTCCTCCAACCCAAATAAATAAATACCGAATCTCGCTTTTTCCTCGGGCACAATCAGCGCTTCACTCATCAATGACTAACCGATAAAATTATCTTGAAGCAGTTTGGTTGGGTTTGGTCAGTTTCTTCTCCATCGTATGGTCGTCTCAGTTCTGACTAAGTCTGAATGTGAGGAAGATATTCCCTTAGTTTGGGACCAGTTTGAGGTGCGAAAACCCACTGCTTCATTTAACGTGTGCTGGCACATGATCCCGAGGCACTCATGACCGCTGATATATTCAATGGCGACGACCGCTTGGGTTGCTCTCAATACATTGTTGCTCGGTGAAGAAATCCGGAAAACCTCATGAAGGCATGAAGGTAAGCAAAACATGCTTTAAGGTAAGTAAAAATATGTTTATATAGAGTCGTCCATTCAGTAGCAGGAAATATGCTCGCGGTTGTGTGTACAATTTCTACTGTGCTTCTTAGGTTCTTTCACTGCGAAAATTTAACATAAAGGGGAAAAGACAGTATGTTGGTTCCATTTTAATTTTATATTCGGTGATAGATACACTTTATATATGGTGGTTTACTTCACCTCAATTATTCAGTGAATACCTGACAATCTCGAGAAAATTAGCTTAACTGGTAGACAAAGTGAGAAAAGAGTACATTACTTTTTAAATTCTTAGGCGTCCTGGGGTTAGTGACTCAGGGGCCTTTTTAAACCCAAAGAGCATCCCAGCCCTCTCTGGTCCTCAGGTGCCCTGTTTATTCCTCAGCTGTTAGGGGCTCATTCCATCCGAGACTGCTTTTCCCAGCTGGCATAGGCATTCGGGGCGGGGATGGCCGAGCGGTTAAGGTGTTCAGCTCTGGGTACCATAGGTCCCGGGTTCAACACTCGCACCACTCGGGACAATTCACAATCCCGCGGCCCACCGGCGAAGAAGTGTGGGCGGCGCCATTAGCCGTGATCGTGAATAAAGTGCGTCGTGAAACACCCAATAAACAATAAACAAAGGCAGTAGCGCAACCAGGGGGGGCCATGGCCCCCCCCGACATTTTTTTGGGGCCCGCTCCGATCCAGGGGCCCGCGAAGCGGGCCCATGGCTCGGAGTGGGCCACCCTACTCAGAGCCCTGGCTAGGGGCCCGCGAAGCGGATCTGTGGCTCGAATCAGGGGCCCTTTGAACCAACTGAAAATCTGGGGGCCCGTTTTAACCAGGGCCCGCCTCGAACCGGGGCCCCTGATAAAGGAAAAGTGCTTTTATTTCTGCGAAGTTTAACAAACATAGGGGCCCGCTCAAAAGTAAGTGCATGTTTTCCGCAGACTTTTTAAAAACATGAGGGGGGCCCGCTTGCGAGGGGGCCCGCTCTCCAACCTTGCCCCCCCCCCCGAACTGAAATCCTGGTTGCGTCACTGAACAAGGGCATAGGCATTCCAGCTCTCCGGCGATCCCTCTTGTCTTGATTGCCCTTGTCAACCCTCGTGGTGGACGTCTTCACGTCTCGAAGGCTCTTTCCACACAAGCTGTTCGATGCATTTACATTTTGTTCGGTTATATCTATGCCCCTCAGGGCGGTCGCCTGGATGGCTCCATCGACTCGCCAGGTGGCGGGTGCCCCTTCACCCCTTGGAAATTCCACTGTTGTTTAACAGCCCGGACCCCTCCATGCACTTAAACGCTCTTTACGCAACACTAGGAACCCACCGCTTCGGCCCGGATCGTCCCGATAGCTCGGAGGCCTCTTTATCGGTCTGAGGCCCACTGTCAGTTCTGAGCCCCTCTCCATCAGCGTAGCTCAGGATACTCTTCATCCGCCCGGAGTCCCCTCTTCAAAAGCTTGGGACTCCTATCATGCAAGGGGCCAGTGGTGTTGTTCTATATACATTTGAGGGGGAAAATGCCCCTCAATGTTGGATTCCCCCCCCAATAATTTCAAGTTTTAGCATGGGACCCTACGGAGTGTGCCCCCCCCCCCCCATTCCTTTGTGTTCGCACGTTGCTTTCATGTATTGTACTCCCAATAATTTTCAGAATTCAACACCTGTAAAGGTGCCCTTTGTGCGGTTTCCGCACCCAAAGGCCCAGTGGCCCTTCATACCGGCTCTGGGCCCTCTCCGACGGCCCGGGATCATCCCGCGGCTAGGGGTTCTCTCCGTTGGTACAGAGGCCCTCCTTAGCGATCTAGGGCCTCCTCTGTCAGGTCGGAGGCCCCTTTTCAACAGTTTGGGCCCCCTCAATCAGGTCACGGGCCCTTGTACGGCTTGGGCCCCAAACATGACCGATCTTCACTCAGCACCATGAAACTATCAATTGATTTTAGGTATATGCCAAATGATGCGGTTTTTACTTTTGTGACCCGATATTAGATCAAAGGTTACTTAAGTCTTCAAAGCAAAGTTTTTTTTGTATTTCAGGCACGGCCAATCGAACAAACTATATAATAATTGCAGTTTAAATTGTTCACATGTCAAGTTTTGCACACATTTTACTTCTAAAAGGCAAAGAAAGGGGTTGGGCATGGTTGGGTTAGGTTAAGTTTTTTTTTTCAATTGAAAAGTTTGAGAATACAAATCAAACTGAAAAAAATGTCCTTAGTTAGGCTAGGTTATGTCAAGTTAGGTTCGGTTGGTTTAAGTTAGAAATACCTAATGTGGTTCATGGGGTTCTGCGAACCCTCTCAACAACATTTATAGCCTAATGTGGCTGACAAGGGTCGGAACATGACCGACGTGATACCGCCGCGAGTCCAAACGGAGTTTCTACTTTGATTGATTATTTGGGCTTAGGGGCGCATCAACTGCTACTGGTAGTTTCTACTTTGATGTGCGTGTTGTACTTTACCGACATCGTCGGGTCTTACCAGGGGTGGGTCCAGGATTTATCATTCAGTGGCACTTGTCTGGAGAGGCTCCTCTGAGGAAAAATTCGAGGGAGACGGGTACACCCGGACCTCCCAGAAGGGTACCCCCGGACCATGGATGATGTACGCCTGGATTGGAAACTACGCGTCGGCGCCTTTGATCTGCGCGTATCAGCGGAACCAACCTGCCACCTAGCGGAGGGTAAGTAAAATACGGCAACGCGGCCAGTTTTCGGCCGTGCGCCTATGGTAGTTCGGTGTACGCATTTCGTGTTGGCATTTTTTTCCAATTGATTCAGCCACCTCAGGAGGATTGCATCTGCCTTTCATGATACAGAATTGATCAAGGAACCTTGATTTATTACGCTCCGTTCCGAAGTTGTGACGAGAAGTGATTGCATTTGTGAGAGGAAGCCCATTTCATCGAAAGGGTCGGCCCACCGATGTTGATTTCTTAAAAGGATCGGAGGGGGCAAAGTACATGAAGGCAATAGGCAGACCAAAATGAATAGGGGGGGTCACATCCAATAGGCTTCCATGTTAGAAGTTGAAATTATTGTGAGTGGGGAAGCAAGCATTGAGGGGGCAGTTTCACCCTCAAAGATAAGAATGAGCGGTTCTGCTTTCGCCCCCACCCTCCTTGCTTTCTAGATTTGTGGCTGATATTTTCCAGTGGAGTGGTTTACACAACTGAATGGGAGAGTACAGACTTCGGCGTACCCACCAATCCGCAAAGAGGATTGAGTGGAAGTTCCATGGAGGGTACAAGCCCCCTCCCCCTACACCAGTGGTTCTCAAACTAGGGGTCGCGACCCCAGCTGGGGTCGCGGGGCCCTTCTGGTGGGGTCGCGAGCAATCATCGACTGTGAATTGACCCGACACATCTGGTCCGTTGCGCTCTGATAACGCCGCGCTGTTGTTGATACCGCATGAATTTATGGCGCTGTCGCCATAAATTCATGCACTACCTGTAAATGTATGAGTGATGCTTCGCAAGTAACAAAATACAGAACACTATAATAAAAAATACAGAATGTGGGGTCGCGGCGCGACGCTCCACAGGGGTCGCCACATCAAAAAGTTTGAGAACCACTGCCCTACACCAGTGGCGCAACCAGGAGGGGGGGGGGGGGGGGGGGGGGGCGGGCCGCCCCGTTTTTTTTTTATTTTTTTGTTTATAATTATTTTTTTTTTTTTTTTTTTTTTTTGTTTTTTTTTTTTTTTTTATATAAATATAAATATTTTTTTCTTTTTTCAGGGGCCCCGGTTGGGGGGGGGGGCTGGTTAAACTTGGGCCTTTTTTTTTTTTTTTGGGTCCTTTGTTTTGTTTCAAGGTCCGGTGCTCTGGGGGCGCCCGCCGGCCTTGTGTGGGGAGGGAGTTTTTCTCCGGGGGGGGGGCTCGTGGGCCCCTGCCCTGGAGCGGCCCAAAAATTCGGGGGCATGGCCCCTGGCCCCCCTGGTTGCGCTACTGCCCTACACCATACCACTGACAGATTTATGATTTTGCCAAGGAGGCGTCATTTCTCCAGAGGGGCGGCTCTTGGTCCAGAACATTTGGACGGGGTACACCCCGATCTCCCAGAGGGGCACCATTGTTTTTGTCTGAGGAGTGCCTTTCACCGCAAAAATTCGCGGCGTGCGTTCTGGACTCCCAGAGCCGAGGAGCCAGGCCAAGGAGCGCGTTGCGCTGATAAATTTGAAGGAGGGAGTAGACTGGAACCTCCAAGGGAGGCGTCCTTCGGGTCATAATGGGCGCCACTTTCGCTTACTCGCCCTTGGATCAGCCCTTGCACAACATACCCTAGCTGGCAACGCCACTATCTCTCGCCAATTTGCTACCACTTGCCAGTCGTTCGACTCAGGGGTGTTGTTTTATATACCTTTGAGGGGGAACTGCCACCTCAATGTTTACTTAGCCCACCCCCGCAATTATTTCAACTTCGAACATGGGAGCCAATGGAATGTGCCCACCAATTAATTTTGGTCTGCCCATTGCCTCCATGTACTTTGCCCCGTCAAATCATTTCAAGATAAAGATAAAGATAGAGAGATAAGAGATAAACATTCAAGATAAAGATCATCAAGATATCAACATCGGTGGGCCGACCTTGGGGCGAGGTGGGCTCCCTCTCACAAATGTCCTCACTTCGCACCACGACAACTTCTGAACGGAGCGTAATAAATCAATAAGGAAAGAACGGTAAGGTTTCTTGATCAATTCTGTGTCATGAAATGCTGATGCAATCCTCTTGGGATGGCTAAATCAATTGGGAAAATGCCCATACGAAATGCGTACCCTGAACTCCCAAAGGAGCACTGCCTAAAACCGGCCGCGTTTCCGTGTTTTTACTTACCCTCCGCTAGGTGGGCTGATACGCAAACAGCTGTTGGTTTCCAATCCAGGCGTTCATGATCCATGCCCGGACTTCGACATGCGCACGGCCTGAGACCGATATCTTGCATGCGTACCAAATTTGTCGAAAGCGTGCGGAAGCTGGTACGATCGTACCATAGTGACAACGCTGGAGGGAAAGGAACGGACGGAACTTGTTAGTTTTTAGAATCAGAAATTGTAAATCTTCAAATGAAAATTATAAGTAATGAAAATTAATTTATATGCACAGAACGAGTTCATACGCCGAATACCAACCATACTACCACCTAATTCACCATTGGTTTGATTGCCAAATCCGGATGTACGGAATATAGAATATAAAATGGTAGAATGAAGATTATGTCAGACAACCATCCTCCGCACATCGTCCTCTGTTCGCCATCAAATAATATATATATTTTTTTTAATATTTTAATGTCGAAGCTATAATAAATAAATAAAAATGGTTAGTTATCAATTTCAAATAATTATGATTCTGAGTTCATATCCGGTATGTTTTAATTCAAGTGGCGTATTATGGAAGTCCTTGAGGGACATGGAGGGGAAGAAATTGCCGTTGTGAACGCGCCTCATTGCGCACTGTGCTAAATCTGAATAGTACGTACACGTGGACGTGCTTTGGGCGATACTAGTGTCGAAGATACCTTGGGCCGAAGTAAAGTCGGCAGCTGGCTGAATTCGTTGTTCGCAAGGCGTTGCTTGTGGATTCAGGCTAATTCGATATTCAAGTCGGACAGGAAACGCAAATCTTTGAAACTAAACACGTCCCGAAACACGGTTAAAGAGTGCTGGAAACAGAATGTTTCTAATTTACGTGATGTAGGCTGGTGTGGTTTGTTGAAGTAAAGCTGGTTTTAGTTGGGTCCTACCTATCTATCCTGGCTGGATATCTACCCAAGAAAAACAACAGCAATACAGGGCCATGGGGAATACAAAAAAGAAACAACAAGCTCGCCAGAAGTTTGCAGTAATGAAGAAAATGATTACTCAATATGATTCCAGAATAAAAGAAAAGGATCGCACAGCACGAAAAACAAAGATAGACCTTGCAAAGGTGAAGATCAACAGGGCTCCACAAGCTTCCACAGCACTTTTCTTTGAATACAACACACAGCTGGGGCCACCATATCATGTTCTCCTGGATACAAACTTCATTAACTTCTCAATCAAGAACAAGATTGATCTTGTTCAAGGCATGATGGATTGCATGTATGCAAAGTGCACACCATACCTCACTGATTGTGTGTTGGCTGAGCTGGAAAAGCTAGGACAAAAGTACCGCTTGGCAATGAAGATTGTGAAGGACCCTCGCATTGAACGCTTGCCATGCATGCACAAGGGTACTTATGCTGATGACTGCTTGGTGAACCGTGTTACACAGCACAAGTGTTACATAGTAGCAACATGTGACAAGGACCTGAAGAGAAGGATCAGAAAGATCCCTGGAGTACCAATTATGTTCATTTCCCAGCATAGGTACACAGTTGAGCAAATGCCAGATGCCTTTGGAGCACCAAAGTAGTAGCCAGTAGAAGCAAGCAATGTCAATGTATGTATGGGGTGTGCAGTGGCTATGGTGTAATGTGTGCGATTTGTGAAATGATGATTTGATGTGTCCTGAATGTCTAATGCCACACATGTTCATGCCTTGAACTCCGATGTTACTGAGCCAATTAAATGCACTTTTGTATGTCTTTCTTTTGGTTTTGGATGGAAGGTATGCAGGTTGTAGGGAGAATTGTCAGAATATATCTGAAGTAACATGTCTGGTATTATTGTGCTTTGAGGTATTCACAACACAATCTATGCACACATTTTGGTAAATTTGTCATAAAGGGTGTTTTTTTCTTTAATTCTTCAGTGTGCCATGTTTGTGAAGGTGGTTAAGATGATGAGACCACTTATTTTCTGTGCAAATGCTTACTTTTCATGTTGAGAGCAAAATAATTTCAAAAAGTGGCTTTGAGTTAGGTAACAGCATAAAAAGAAATGTAAAAAGGGGAAAAAATGCAACATGACCTAACCTAGCCAACCTACCTTTGCAGAACAAAAAAATAAAGATAGGAAAATGTTGCAATTTGTTTTCTGAAAATTCTCAACATTAAAAAAGTAACTAGCCCAGCCTAACCTAGCCTCACCTAAGGTTTGATTAGGTTTTATTTGTTGGATTTTTTTTCCATAAAAAGTGTGAATAGTTTTCATTCATAAGCTTGTTAGGCTGGGCTATGCATTTTAATTTGAGACATTTTTAGAAGAGAAAAACATCAAAACCTTTGGTAGCTTTTTTTATTCAAAAGGTCAGGCTAGGCAAAGGTTAGTTTGCTATGATACTTATTAACCATACTTTGCATGCTATGTTACCTGACTGAAAGCCCCTGTTTGGTCTTATTTTGCATTGAAGCTGAAAAAAATAAGCATTGCTATGGGTAATTAGTTTTTACATTAATACAAATTGCACTTTTAAAAAATCCAAGATTTCAAAATTTATCCTCAAGCACAGATTTACTGCTAGTCCATGCAAAAGCAGCAAAGCACTACCATGTGTTGTGTGTGGATTGAACAAATATCTCATGGTTGTGGTCACTGCTGTTGCTTGCCAGAGCTTTCCAACAATATCAGGTGATATTTTTGCACTTGTAATGTTTGCTATGCTATTCCCTTTCTGCCTATGACTATGAATGTACACCAGTATTGGTGTTGCTACCATAGGGATGTATTCCAAAATATTGTAAGATGTAATATCAAGCATGTGGTGCTGCATGGAAATAATTGACCATCACCCCACCTATTAAAAGTTATGCCAATAATGTACAGGGAAGCAAAGGAATGTGGGTGGGAAATGTAGAGGCCGAAGTAGTGTGTCTAAATTCCCAATTTTAGGAGTTGAGATGAGCATGTGAATAAAAGAATATGTTGGTTTCATTGGTTTCATGGTTTCGTTTATTATGGCCATCACAAATTATCCAGTTTTTTGCATCCAGACAACTGAGCAAATTTGGATATTCTGAGCCGGAACCAGTTTGCCCCATATGGTTACTGGCAGATATTGCAACAAGTGGAAGATTCATGAGCATGGCTTCATTTGTGCTTTGCAGTCATGGATGTGCAGAGGACATATTTTTGGTAATTTATTATGGAGAGGATATTTATTTCATTTATCGTTTTATTCAGTGGCTTATCAAAGAAAGGGCAGTTTCCCAACCACAGGAAAGTGTGTGGGGCATCCAAGAATCGCGCCGGAGTTCGGAAAAAATTGTGCCGATCCCCCAAAAAATCCAATAGGACTAAAATAAATCACACCAAGGGCCCAAAAATCACACCGAAGGTCCAAAAAATATGTAGGGGCGCACCAAAATCGCATTAGGCCCCCAAAAATAGCTTAGGGGTCCGTACAAATGGCGCTGGGGCTCCAAAAGATGGGGCCGGACCCTGAAAGTACCTCTGGGGCCCCAAAAGATACTCCGGGCCCTTTAAGATTACAGTGGTGGGGGGGGCTTAAAAGGTCGGGCCGGCGCCACCGAAAATTGTGCTAAGGCCCCCAAAAGTCGTGCCTGGTCCCCTGAAGGTTCCGCTGTGAGCCCAAAAGTTCGGGCCGGGTCCCTGGAAGTCACATTTTGGTCCCCAAAAGGCTGACCCTTTGGGGCCCAAAATGTCGGGGATCCTTGAAAAGCATTTCGGCGTCCAAGAGGTCTTGCCGGGGTCCCACAAAGGCTCATGGAAATCACGCTGATGTCCCAGAAGGTCTGGTCGGGGCCATGGAGAATCGCGCTGGTTGGTGCTACATACAATACATACAATGAAGTCGATGCGCCCTAAAGCCCCAATTACTAACTAACTATCGCACTGCGGTCCCCCCAAGTTGGACCGGGGCGCCAGAAGATCATGCTGAGGCCCTGAAATTTTCGCGCCTGAGCCCCTGAAAATCAAGCTGGGGACCCAGAAACACATTGACAGGTCGCACCGGGACCCCAAAAGTCTCATCGGGACCCTCCCCCCCCCCCCCACCCACACCCCCAAAAAAAAACTAAAATTCGCGCTTGGGATCACAACAAATGGGACTAGGCCCAAAGAATCGCAATGGAACCCACAAAAGTGGCGTTACAGCCCTTGAAAATCACACGGGGGGCCCAGAAGGTCGCGCCGAGACCTCAAAAGTCGCTGCGCGGCCTTAGTAGCGTGCCAAAGGGAGGAAATGCTCCCCTCCCTCTTGAGAGAGATGGGCTCCCAAGAGTCGTGTTTCAGAGAGATGGGCTCAAAAGATCAAATGTTTCAGATTTTAAAGCGAACTTCTCCGATCTCGAATCACAGTACGAACGGATTTGTAATGATCATCCATCGTGTAGAGTGATTATCTGCGGCGATGTAAATTGCGATCTTACAAAGCCTGGTGACTGAGAAAAAGTTGATGAACAAATTTTTGTGTAATCGCTGTTTCAATTTGTAGAGACACCTGCTGATTCAAGCGGTTCTGCACTAGATGTTTTTATAACGATTTGTCGTCATCTTGTAGAACGTTGTGGTTCATGATTTTGTCATTTTAGCCCGCATAAATTTGTTCGCGTTTTTATCGATGTTCCTCGCTTCCGTCCTGTGTGATACCGTAAACTCCGTAGCTTGCGCTGGATTGACCAAACTGCTTTGAATCGTGACCTTGTGTTCTATTTGAAGACGGCTGCGTTGAAGGGGAACGCTTTCCTGAGTCGCTTTTTGCCGATTTTTGACCGGCACGCTCCAGTGGGGTCTGAAAGCTACGATTTGGCCACCAGGGCGGCGCTGTACGCAATGGTCACCCGACGAGGAGGCGTCGGCCATCTTTGCTGTGCATTTTGCGTGGGGTTGCCGGGAGTCGGTGTTGGCATGTGGCTTTTATTAGGGTTGCAAGTCATTTAGGCCAAGGATTTCGGAAATATTGTGTTGAAGAAAGGTTGTTCATGGGTTACAGTGTGCCAGGAACTCGCCAATTATCGGACTCTGGCCACTAGCTTGGGTAGAACATACGCGTCTGAGCTGGCAAGTGCTTTGCTCTTGACTGCACGTTACGGTGGTAGCTACTAGGCGCAATTATGGACTTGAATAGTGATATGGATTTTATGGGAGTTTCACAACACCTCAACTTTCAAGCTTATTAAGGGAAAGGCATGCATCCACAAAGGGCAGGAAGGAAGAGCTGGTCCAGAGGTAAGAGATCTCTACCCACCTACTGTTAAAATTGCATGTGCTGGCTTTTGGTGAGATTTGTTGCGGTGAGTGTAGGGTGTGGATGTTGTGTATGCATGGGTGCATGTGATATGTGCATCTGTGTGTGTGTTTGTGTGGGTGATTTTCCTAATTCTCTTTTTACTAACGACTCTAATCTGAATGAACAGGGCTGAGATAAGGAAAGGGTAATGTTTTGTTATAATCGGGACCAACTTTTTGGCGTAATTTTTACCCGACAATAGGTACTTAAGGTAAGGTAAGGTAAGCAGCATGTGGGACCCACAAGAGATGTGGGCCCCTGGGAGTCAGTGCCTCAAGCAGTGCAGGCTCCCTGAGAGGTGGGTGTGGGCCTCTAATGGGGCCCATATGAACAACTACCTTGGTAAGGTACCTAGCTCTAGGTGACCAGATACCCACTGCCCAACCCCTGCAATGCAATTTTGGTGAAATTTATTTGACTGAACATAACTTATGGGTGGAACTCAAATTATTAGTTTCAAATTAAGTAGGCTAACAATCCAATCTTAGCATGTTAGGTATTAGCCATGACAAATTCCTGGCTATGGATTGGGGGTGGGGGGGGGTGCAGATTGGAGTCAATTTCTCACCCTTGGTGTGGATTGGTGCATATTTTCACTGTGGGCTGGTGTGCCCCAGTGAACCTTGTGCCATACTTTACAGTCTGGACAATAGATAGTACTTACCTTGGTACCTAATGTGCCTAGGTACCTTACCAGTGCTTTCCTAAATGGTCCCACTACGTCTTTTACAGAAGGGCAGTCAAACAATAGTTGTTTTTCAAATTAATTTTCTGCCTTCTTACCTTGCAGTCTGCTGGAAACCTGATAGATGGATCACGTTTATGGCAGCCGGGAACCGCACATACACCCATACTTCTGGCTTGCTTCTCCTAATTTCTAGCGCACTAATGGTAAATATTCCAGCAAACTAGACGTGTCTGAAGTACATTCAACATAATTAAATACGCGCAAACAACATACGCTGCCTACAAAATGTACAATAGGCTTTTTAAATATAAAGATTCTGCCCTCCCTAACCCACAAAACATAGCGCTTTAGGTTCGCCAAAGAAGGCTGGGTGACCATTGACTCTCAGCGCCATCTACATCTTTATCAACTTTCAGACCCCGTTAGACGGATGCGCATACGGAACCCTAGCGCCCCAGCGTTGTCGAACAGAACTAGAGATATCATGGCCCGCCGTCGGGAGGCGCTGCGTTTCTCAAGTCACGGTTCTGCCGTTTATAGAAAACTCAACAGACAGGTGCGTTCTGCCATTCGGCTCGACTCCATTGGCGACGTGCAGAGGCACATCCAGGAGAGCGCACGAGAGGGCATGTGGCGCTGCATTCGGTCCGCCGTAAGCGATGCCAAGGGCGATCGAAATGCTTGCGACGCTACGCCTGATCAGCTGAACGATTATTTTGTTGGCGTTGGGCCACGCATTGGTGGCGAGGTGGCTGGTCAGGGTGCTTCCCAGAGCCTGGCCTGCCATTTGCCGCGAGTAGGTGTCTGTGCATTCTGCCTAGTACCACTGTCCCTCTCCGAGCTACGTACCATCGTGTTGAGCATGAACAGCTCGTCCGCCTGCAGTGGGAACGGCATCGGCGCGGGTATGATCCGGTTGAACTTCAATCGAGAAGGCAACCAAAAAACCTTCGTATAGTTCTGGTAGCGGAATTTTTTTTCCTTGGAACGGCTCATTTTATCAAGGAGAAAAAAATGGTGGCAAGTTGGCAGCACTTATACCGAGGCAAAAGCAACGAGGAAGGCTTAAATGTGAAATGTTTCAGGAAAAATGCATGCCACAAAGCCAGCAGTTGGGTATATTAACGGTAATATAACAAAAACATGGCCTGCACTTTTACACACACCACAGAGGAGCGAGGAGACGCGAGCCAGGCCGAATGACATGAGTGACGAGAGATAGATGTTCATTTGCGGTTTTTTCTTCGATGTTGCTAAAATAAAGAGGCAGGTGAAGCAATTGATGCCTTTACAACAAAAAGACAAGGTGTGTAACGTGGTGGAACGTCAATCAGTTTTTCCTCCCCCAGGCGACACTACCCCCTTTCCCCAGGTAAAGGGGGCAGTTGCCCCCCACCGCCTTGAGAGCTTGGGGCTCCCAAGAACCGCACCGTGGTTTGGAAAAAAAAATCGCGCCGGACCCCCTAAAGATCCCGCTGTAGCCCACAAAATTCGCACCGGGGTCCCTGAAAAGCATATTGAGGACACACACAAAGTCGCACAGGAGCCACTGCAAATGTGGCCGTGGGCCAAAAAGCGCACTGAGGCCCCTGAAAATCGCATTGGTGGCCCACAAATCGTTCAGCGACCTTTAAAAATCACGCTGAGGCTTCAAAAGGTCGGGCCGGCGCTCCCGAAATAGAACTCAGAACACAAAAGTCTGGCCGGGTCCCTGAAAATGTCGTTGGGATCCGAAAGGTCGTGCCGGGGCCACTGACAGTCATGCTATGGACCCAAAAAGGTCGAGCCGGGCCCCTTAAAACTACGTATGGGCCCCAAAAGGTTGACCCGTGGCCCCTGGGAATTACGCTGGGGCCAAGAGGTCACGCTTGGCCCTTTAAAATGACGCTGGGAGGTCCAAAAGATTGGTCGGGCCCCTGAACATCACACTGGGGTCCAAAGGCTTGAGCCGGGGCCCCTACAAATGGCGCTTGATACCCAAAAGTTGAACCGGGACCCCTGGAAATCACGCTGGGGGCTCAAAAGTTCGCACCTCGGCACCTGAAAATTAAGCTGGGGGCCCAAAAAGTCGTGTCGGTGTCCTTGCAAATCACGATGGAGCCCCAAAAGGACGGGTAGATAGCGGGATATTGCCTTGGGTACCTAAAAAATTCCTGCATGGGCCATGTCCATGATATTAGCAACGCATTCGCATTCAGCATCCTATTCGCATACTCTCCGATTTCGTTCATTTTTTTCAGGATATTATTTTTGTCTCTTGCAAAAGTAAGGCAAACAACAATTATTTAGTAGGACGAACAGTTCGATCTCTAAAGGTCAAGAAAGGTCATTCGGGTCAAAAACGGGATACCGCATAAAATTAAGTGTTTCACTTAGCCGAATGATTCCAACGCCTAGATGTCCGCCGTCCATCAAGGATACAGCACATCGAATTACATGACCTTCAATGTTACAGTTTGACCTCAGGTCACCAAAGTTGGTTTTACTCACGCACTATATCTATTTACGAGGTATCGAACAAAAGCATAGTGACTCATTAGATATACCTGATTTTTGCAGGTGGTGGTCTACATAGCACGTACATAGAGCACATCGATCAAAATGACCCATTATAGTCACCGATTCATCACCGTTCGCAAAACAAATGCCGAAAAAATAGCAAATGTACCAAATTCTCGTGTACCCGATAATTTCCGCAAAATCTTACTTGGCAGCACGAAATAACACCCAAATATTGGGTATGGCTCATGGATGCCGCACATTAAAGCGTCTGACCTACAATCTCATAGTTTGACCTATGTTCACAAATATTGTTTTGACCTTGCACTATTGCCATCTACGGCGTATCGAATAATACCTTCCTAAATACATTCATCGGATGGGCATTAGCGCCAAATAATCTCCAATCGGGCAACAAAGCAGCACATCCATGCATGTCCCCTTCAAGGTCACATTTGACCTCAGGTCAACGAAGATTTTAACATTACACCCTAGGAAGGAAGCCACGGGGCACCGAATAACATCTTCCTGAATACATTTATCGGATGGATATTAGCGTCGAATAATCGCCCACCGAGCAAGGAAGCAGCACAGCCGAGCATGTGACCTGCATGGTCAGCGTTTGACCTCAGGGCAGGTTTGATGAAATTCAGAAAATGAAAGTGGCCCACTGGGGTACCGTATGTGGGCCAAACGAAGCATTTAATGTAGACTATCTCAACACTAATGCATGCACTATCAAAACAAGAAGCAGCACACTGCGTGACCTGACCTCTATCGATGAGGCATTTCACCAGGTAGCACTAGCATCCCCCACGCATTCACCAATACCATCCGATTCGTCTGAAAATTTGACAAAACCTTCGCAGGCATGCACCACGAAGCGATTTTTTGCTACGACGAACCCTTTCGCCTTCAGAGGCAAAAAGGTCAGCGAGGTCAAATCTTGGGTACCGCATAACTTGCCGGATAATTCACTTATTGGAATGATTAAAATGCTTGTGGCACCGCTATCACGGTGGCATGCAGCACACCAAGTCAACTAGTCACTCGAGGTCACCATTTCACCTCAGGTCAACGAAGACTTTAACATTACACCCTATGGGGAAATCACGGGGTAATCACGGGCTACCGAATATAGTATGTGGGCCAAACGAAGCATTGAATGTAGACTATCTCAACAATGATGCATGCACTATTGTAGTAACTCGTGCTCTGACGGCACATGCAGTAGAGCCGACGCGCCGAACATTGTTGTGCGCCTGCGCAAAGACGCCCGGCAACTGGCCGCTCACCAGTATCGCCCGTGACCTGGCTCAGGTCGTCGCGCATGCGCACGGGCCGCTGCTGCCGAACCGCACTCGGACACGTCGTCCGTTACTGTGCATAACGTATCATGCAAACTGTTCTCTCTCTCTCGCACTCTCGCACTCTCGCACTCTCTCGCTCTCTCGCTCTCTCGCTCGCACCGCTCGATATACGTATCACAAGTTACGGATCTTTGAAGTTCACCATACGGACACGTCATAAGAAACGTAGCCACCCAAGCCGCTACACTATCAATACAAGAAGCAGCACACTACGTGACCTGATCTCTATCGATGACTCATTTCATCAAGTAGCACTAGAATCCTATTCAGCAACGCATTTAGGAACGAATTCACCAATATCCTCATTCTTATTTTCATTATCCCCAATATCCTCATCCTGAATCATTTCAATAGTCCGGCAAGTTATGCGGTACCCCAGATTTGACCTCGCTGACCTTTTCGCCTCTGAAGGCGAAAGTGTTCGTCGTAGCAAAAATCGTTTCCTTGTGCATATACGGGTGTGCCTGCGAAGGTTGTATCAAATTTTCAGACGAATCGGAGGATATTGGTGAATGCGTTTCTCAATGCGTTGCTTAATGGGATGCTAGTGCTACCTGATGAAATGCGTCATCGATAGAGGTCAGGTCACGCATTGTGCTGCTTTTTGTGTTGATAGTGCATGCACCAGTGTTGAGATAGTCTACATTAAATGCTTCGTTTGACCCACATACGGTACCCCAGTAGACCACTTTCATTTTCTGAATTTCATCAATCCTGACCTGAGGTCAAACGCTGACTTTGAAGGTCACATGCTCGGATGTGCTGCTTTCTTGCTCGATGGGCGATTATTCGACGCTAATATCCATCTGATAAATGCATTCAGGAAGATGTTATTCGGCACCCCGTTATTTTCCCGTAGGGTGTAATGTTAAAGTCTTCGTTGACCTGAGGTCAAATGGTGACCTTGAAGGTGACATGCTTGGATGTGCTGCTTTCTTGCCAGATGGGAGAGTATTTGGCTCCAATGTCCATCCGATGAATGTATTTAGGAAGGTATTATTCGGTACCCCGTAGATGGCAATAGTGCAAGGTCAAAACAATATTTTGTGAACGTATGTCAAACTATGAGATTGTATGTCAGACGCTTCAATGTGATGCACCTATGAGCCATTCCCAATGTCTGGGTGTTATTTCGTTGTGCCAAGTAAAATGTTGCGAAAATTATCGGGTACACAAGAATTTGGTAGATTTGCTATTTTTGGGCATTTTTGCGAACGGTGATGAATCGGTGACCATAATTGGTCATTTTGATCGATGTGCTCTATGTACGTACTATGTAGACTATCACTTGCAAAAATCAAGTATATCCAATGTGTCACCATGATTGTATTCGGTACCCCGTAAATAGATATAGTGCATGAGTAAAACTAACTTTGGTGACCTGAGGTCAAACCGTGATATTGAAGGTCGCGTATTTCGATGTGCTGCATCTTTGATTGACAGCAAACATCTAGGCGTTTGAATCATTCGGCTAAGCGAAACACTTTGAATTTTATGCGGTACCCCGTTTTTGACCCGGATGACCGTTCTTGACCTCTGGAAATCTAACTGCTCGTCCCACTGAATAATTGTTGTTTGCCTTACTTTTGCAAGCGACAAAGATCATATCTTGAAAAAAGAACGAAATCGGAGAATATGTGAATAGGATGCTGAATGCGAAAGCCAATGCGTTGCTAATATCATGGACATAGCGTATCTGATAATGTTGTGGAGAGCTGTGTTGACCATAGTCGCATTGAAGATGATTATATAAAGTCACGAAATGCTCATATTAAGTAAAATAGGATTAAAAATCGGTCTAATATATTTCGGCCGTGACCCTTCTTCGGAGACAGAATAAACATACAGACACATTTTACGCACAGGATTTTACGCACATGCTGTATATATTAAGCCGTCTACCAATATTGACGAAATCATCATCTGAGTCCAAGTATTTAAATTCTAACATAACAAAGGGCATTGTAGCAAACACATGTGATGCGACACTAACCGAGCCAAAATGTTCGTCGCTTCCCTAGACACCCTCTGTATGCACCTACCCTATGCATCTCTATATACATCTCTATGCATCTCTATATCCGTGATACGTCAATGCTCTCGAAGTGCTTGCGTGTGTGGATGAACGAGTGTGTAAGTCAGTGAGTGAACATGTGAGTGCGTACATGGGTGAGTGAATTCCTGGGTGAATGATGGGGTGAGTCATTGTGCCGGTGGATGATTACGGAGTGAATAAGTCGGCGAGTGCAAATGACGTCTGTACAGTGTCATGCTGTATAAGGAACTGGTTTTATGAGGGTCCATGATGCTACCATTGTGTTTAGGGGAGAATTTGGGTTCCTGATTTCCATGTATTCACCAATTTTGAGTTCTGCCATGTCTTTACAAGTCCGCAAGATTGTGATGCTGAGCGTTGTTGTGGTGGTGCTTTCCGGGTGATTTGTGGCGAAATGCTCTCCAAACGGGGTGTTTTTCGTTTTGTTCTTTGCGTCTCTGATGTGTTCCATGTATCTGTTCCTAACCATGCGTGTGGTTTCCCCAATATAGGTTATGGGTGCTGTCCCTAAGGCGCAAATCTCGCAATTAATTTTGTATACCACATGTTGGTGTGACATCTATCTTTCAGACCGGCCGGACACCATTGGCATGCTCTAGTGCCTGCAGGGCATGGTGGAGGGTCGAGGGCAGATTTAGTCATAGTTTTCGAAAGTGTCTTGCCGCTTTTCCAGGCTACGCGCATTGAGAGTGTGGACCTAGTGATGGCTGTGGCTACCTTTTTGATCAGACAATCATCGATAAATGGTAAACTGATGTATGTGGTGTCTGCGGATCTGTGAACTAGAAGCGTTTGTATCGTGTGTGTTGACTTGTCGCGCGACGTCTGCATTTAGCATTGCGTGTCAATACTCGAAATTGTGTTTTCTGTACCATGCTATGAGGATAGCCATTGGATAGGAAAAGACTTTCGATTTTTTCGATACCTCCTTTTTGGGCGGCCTTATCAGAACTGAGCCGCATTGCTCTCAGCAATTGAGCATACAGAACATAACTTTTAGTTTGGATAGGGTGAGCCGATTTGTATGGGAGGATAATTGGGGCTGCCATCGGTTTAATGAAAAGTTCTGTGGTATAGGTCAGGTCACTGTTGACCATTAGAAGTGTGTCGAGGAAAGAAATTTGGCCGTTAGTAGACTGACCGCTTCTCTCTATGGTAAATTTTAGCCTGGAATGTAAGCGGTTCATGTCTGCAAAAAAATGTGTTTAAAGAGTCTGAGCCCTGAGTCCATATGCCGAAAATGTCATCTATATATCTCAAGTATATGGCTGGTCGATGCGGTGTTGAGGTCAGTAGCAATGTTTCGATGGCGTTCATGAAGATCACTGCTAAAGATGGTGCGATACGGCTACCCATAGCTATGCCATTTTGTTGCCGGTAATATTTTTGTCCAAATCGAACGAAGTTGTTGTGAATGCAATGAGTCAACAATTTTTCAATATCATCGAGATTTACTCCGAACGTTTCAATCTTCGCAAGGTGGGTGCTGAAAAGATTCATGGCAGCAAATAGCTTCTGCTGTGGGTATGTTCCCGTAAAGATTCACTACATCTATTGTGAAGGCAATTGCCTCTGGCGGTAGTACGTTTGGAAACTGTTCGCGAAGTTGAGTAAGATAATCTAGTGTGTCTTTTAGATGGGCTGGTACAAAGATGAGGAGCTGGGAAACGATTTTCTCTAGGAACCAAGTCAGTTTATCCAAAGGGTCGCCACATGCCGAAACTATAGGTCTGAGGGGCACGTCAGGTTTGTGGGTTTTATGGAGGTCATATAGTACTGCTGTGCGGGAGGAATTTGGTTTGATAGCTTTGACAATTTTGTCTGGGATCTTTCCTGCCATGGTTTCGATAATCATTTTCTTGGTAGTCGCTTCCAAACGTTTAGTCGGGTTCTTCCCTATGGGTTCATATTGTAAGGTGAATTTTAAGCCTTTTCTATATAAGATCCCCGTGGCATGAGAACAAAACCTTTGCATTTATCCGAGCGTTTTACGATGACGTTGGGATCTTTGCGCAACTTTTTGAGAGCCATTAGTTCGTCCTGTGAGTGGTTAGGCTGACATTGGGTACGATGGTTTTGGAAAATATTGATGACTTTCCGTTTTAATGTTCTAAGTGCTGATTCAATAGCAATACTAGCTTGTGGTGCCATCCTAGTAGTGGTATCACTGAATCTGGGCGCTAAATGTGGTACGTTGTGGTGGGCTGTCTGTGTAGTGCCGGTGTTGGACTGTTGGTGGTGGATGCTTTGTGTAGCGGATGTATCGGTCCTTGTTGGTTGTGAGTGCTGTTGTTGACCACGCTTATTGTTCAGTTCCTCCTTCTTGGTTGGTTATTAGGGTTTTAGGGCGCATCAACTGCATTGGTTATACAGCGCCCATTCAGTTCCTCCTTCCAACATAGTGCAAAAGCTCCCCTTTCCAAACTTATTTCTACCTGGCTTATTACATGCCGATTAATGGTACAAGTTAGAGCGAAATTGGGCCCTTTGCTCAGAATTTCAGACACGCAATTTGGAATAGCTTGGCCTGTGAGATTAAGCAACTTAGTTTTATCATTTTACCTATCAACTATGAGTGTGTCTGGCGTTGTGTAGGTTAGCGTGTTGCGTCGTTGCTCTGGAGCAAGTGGTGCAGTGCGCTGGGTGGGGAAATAACCAGAGCTCTGGTTATTTCCCGTAAGCGACGAACATTTTGGCTCCGTTAGTGTCGCATCACATGTATTTGTTACAATGCCCTTTGTTATGTTCGAATTTAAATACTTGGACTCAGATGATGATTTCGTCAATATTGGTACACGGATAAATATATACAGCATGTGCGTAAAATCTTGTGAGTAAAATGTATCGGTATGTTTATTCTGTCTCCGAAGAAGGGTCACGCACGAAATATATTAAATCGATTTTTATCCTATTTTACTTAATATGAGCATTTCGTGACTTTATATAATCATCTTAGACATAGCGTATCGGTAAAAAATCGGCAAAAAGCGACGCAGAAAAGCGTTCCACTTCAACGTGACTGTCTGTAAATAAAACACTACACCAATCCACACACATCAGGTCACGATACAAAGCAGTTTAGTCAATCCGGCGCAAGCTACGAGATTGCACGGTGCGACACACAGGACGGCAGCGAGGAACGTCAATACAAACACGAATAAATTTGTGCGGCCTAAAGTGGCAAAATCGCGAACCACAGCGTGTGACAAGAAGACGACAATTCGCTATGAAAACATCCAGTAGGGAACCGCTTGAATAAGTAGGTGTCGTGAAAAAATTGATACAGCGAATATTCAGCCAAAAAATTGTTCAACATATTTTTCGCAGTCACCGGCAGCTTTGTAAGATCGCAATTTAGGTCGCCGCAGATAATCACTTTACACGAAGGGTGATCAATGCAAAGCCGTTCGTATTGGGACTCTAGATCGGAGAAGTCTGCCTTTAAGTCAGCAAGATTGCGCCGGGGAGGGCGGTAGACCGTTCCGAGAATGAACCTCCGCTTGTCATTCTTCACTACGAGCTGCTGCAAGAGCTGAAGCGACTGCCAGTTTCCCTGTTCAGTCGCCGCCTGAGGCAGCATTTGTGCGCGGAACTGGACTGACCACTCGGATCTTACTTGTTGACTTCTGATCATACTTGCTGACTTCCGATCATACTTGCTGATTTCTGATCGTACCTGCTGACACTTTCCGTGCCGCTGGTATGAACAATATATTTCCATGTGCGCCTGTGACAGCCCTTATTTACTGATGACCTTTGTTTTAAAACTCGACAATAGTCTGCAATAGCCACGAGTCTATTGTGGGTGTCCAGAATATACGTCTCTGTCTGTGTCTTTGTATTTGCCGTGCCAGGACCCCGGTATGTCGGCGCTGTGCCCAGGGGCACCCGGCGGACGCCTGCGTGACTGACGACCCCCGCTGCGCGGCCTGTCTAGGGCCGCACCCGGCCTCCGCCCCACGGTGCCCAGTTTGACTGGACGCAAAACATTGCCGCACAACGGCCCGTCCATCTCCCTCACCACTAGCGGTGTGGACCCGGACCCGGTTGTCCCACATGTGGCCGGCCACAGCCGAAACGCCCGCTCGCACTTTGCCCCTCCCGCCCCGGCCCTCCGAGTCCCCCCCCCCTCCCCCTCCACCCCTCTTCCCCCTGCACCAGCCCCGCGTCCCGCTCCAACGAATCAGTCCGCGTCCGCGCAGACATCCACCGCTGAATTATTTCTCCAATGGAATACGAGGTCCCTCATATACGATAATAAGAATACATATACTCGTTCCACATATACCATACATATCCAATGGAATACATATACTCACGGAATACGAGGCCCCTCATATACGATAATAAGAATACATATACTCGTTCCACACATACCATACATATTCAATGGAATACATATACTCACGGAATACGAGGTCCCTCATATCCCACTGAGCAGAATGCGAGGAATATATCATCCAAAATAAACCATTCACTGTCGCCATTTAGGAGACTCGATGGCTCGGCAACGAACTATACAATTTTAGCATCCTTGGCTACACCATTTATACCCATAATTGAAATCCTACAGAGCCTCGCGGTGGCGGGGTAGCCTTATTTGTATCGGACACTCTTCTCCATCGCCAAATCGCCATTGCCAATAATATAAACTTTGTCGCTGTGACTGTCCAAATTGTACAACTAGAACTCACTGTACTTTCTCTCCGTCTGCCCCCTACTACAACGCTCTCCTTAGCTCCCGTGATCTTCAGTCTTCTTACACATCCCTGTCTGATGCTGGGCGACCTCAACGCCCACCACCAGACATGGGGTTGCCACACCACATCTCCACGCGGACAGCACATTGAAGCACTCCCCAACCCCACAACATGGTCTTCTTAAATGACCAAAAACTCACCCACAACACCGACATTGCCCCGTTCCGTCTATCTGCCATTGACCTCTCCCTAGGGGACGAGTAGTCTAGGGGCGAGTTGCCCGTCTCATAATCGAAAGATTGTGCGTTCGGGTCTCACCTGTCGCTATTTTTCTCCCGCGGCCAATCGGCGTGAGAGATTGGCGACGCCACATGACTCAACGGTCGACGTGTCGTAAAGCCCAATAACCCAATAACCAACCGACCTCTCCCTAGCTTCGGCTTCCATCCCACCTCCTCTCTTGGCACGTGTAACCCGATCCCTTTTAGCGATCATTTCCCGATGCATGTCATACTTGAACGCTCAGCCCAGTTTAACGATTATTCATTTGTAACCCACTGGAACGTTCGCAAAGCGAAATAGCCGTCTTTTACCCAGGAAATCGATACTGTCTTCCTTCCCCAGTCTCGTCCCCCAATTTCGACATTACTCAATACCATTTTACTCGCTGCAGAAACACACGTTCCACATACTCCTCATCCCCTGGCCGTAAACACGTGCCATGGTGGATCGACGAGTATCAACGCGCCGTCGCCCTGCGGCGGCGAGCTGGGCGGACATTTCGTAAAAATATCACCACACAAATATATTAGAATCCCGCGAGGTTAAGAAACGTTGTCGGCAAATTATCATTTCGGCCAAAAAGCAAAGCTGGCAACTCTATTCCAACTCCTTCAATCGATTTAAAAACCTTCACTCAGGTCCACCTGTTGTTTTTTTTTTATGTTTTTTTTTTTTTTTAAAAAATTTTTTTAAAAAATTTTTTTTTTAGAAAATTTTTTTTTGTGGCAAATTTTTCAACCCCTTTTATCTATTTCCCCTGTTCCCAAATTTGGACCAAAATTCGCTCCTTCTCAAACGGTAGATCCCCACACCGCGCATTCCCAAAGCTGGCCATTAACCAACGCCACATGACAAAACCCACATCCGTTGCGGAACACTTTGCTACTTTGCCAGGAAATGTCAACGTAATGACTGAGATGAGAGTGGTTTCCGTAGTGGCGTGGTCTCAAGCCGTACTGAGCTTGGGCCAGTAGGTGGTTTAAGTTCAGGTGGTGATAAAGTTGTTTTTGCACTCCCTCTCTGTGATTTTGGCGATAATCGGAACGAATGAGATGCGCTGAAAATGAGAGAGATCCGAAGGATCTCCTGATTTGTGAATGGGAATTACTATTGACTGTTTCCAAGTGGAGGAGATATCAGCTTTAGTCCGGAATGTGTTTATAATGTTGAGCAGCACTTCTCCGATGAAAAATAACAGAAATGTCATAAGTTTAATACAATCCGTCGGGTCCGCAAGCACCTGTGCTTCTCATGTCCACAACAATTTTGGTTAGCTGTTCGAGGGGTATGAGTGATATTTTATAGGAGCCATGGTAGACACGCGCGGCAGCCGGCACCTTGGAGGTGTGCGTTCAGGCATATTTCCCTGGCGTTTGACCTCTGCTGATACTTTAGATCCGACACTTGCAAAGTAGTGATTTAGCTGCTCAGGTAGGGCCTGAGGCTGAACTCTGTGGGAGTCTTTTTGGTGTCGATAATGGGCTTGACAGCACACCACGCAGCTGATGGGCCTTTCTGAGCTATCTTTCCGCTGATCTCGTCCCCACAGTCAACTCTAATAGCTGAGCGAATTTGTCTGTTGAGTGCTTTGTATGTGTTTCTATCTCGCAAGTGTAAAGCTACATTTCGCCGATGCATGAGCTGTTTGGTAGCTTCGTTAACATGTGGTGCTGTTGGGTTCCGAACTTTGATGCCTCTGAGTGGCAGGTGCTCGTCGAGAATAGGTGTCAGGATTTTAGCAGGGTGTCCCATTTGCCATTTACTGAGTTGCGACCAGTGACCTGAGCCCAGTCGATCTCACCAAGGTCAAGCGACAATTCCGAGGTATCCACTCGTCCGAAAGAACGTGACTATCACGGTGTAAACTGAGACAGGCCTGTTTACTTTAATCGTACATCTGATAAATTTGTTGGGACTGTAGTGGCAGAAACTCACTCTGGTCTAGCCGACAGAGATGGGCGAGTTTGTTATGACGACATCCAATAAAGAGCTATTGGCGAAGGTAGGGCGCTGCACTGTCACGCTAAGTGAATAGTTGCTAATTAGCTCAAGCAGGTGTGTTTTGCTGGAGCTATTAGCCGTGTCGAGGAGGTTGCAATTGGGATTGGATTGTGGCTTTACGACGCACTCAGCAGCTGAGCCCATACCCCGGCAGGAACGGCTGACATCGCGGGGAATCGAACCACGTACCTCTGGCTTGCCAGACGCTCAGCTTAACCACTGAGCTACAGACACCCCGAGGTTGAAATTTAGATCACCTGCGAGGTAGAAAGTGCTGGTAAAATTCAGTGTCGCCAATTGAACCTGTCTTTCAAGCTTAGTGAAGTCATCATTTAAGGCAAGAAGATGACATCCAATTCGTATTACGAGGAGGCCGATAGATTGCTAGCTACACTGTAAAAAAAAAATATTAGCACCCCTTTGGTGCTATTTAAAATGTCAAATTCAAGCACACAGGGCTGCTTGAATTAAGCACCTTTCTGGAGTTGGCATCGCATCGCAAAATTTCAAGTGATAAATATAAGCATGGTGCTTATAACTAGAACATCTTCCTTGGGCTATATTTAGAAGCAGGGTGCTTGAAATGAGCACCCATGGGGTGCGTGCGCTTTAGCACCCCCAGGGTGCCAGTTTTTGCTCACGCCAAAAACCAGCACCTCCTGGGTACGGTTCGCCTATAGTGCTAGCATATTTAGCACCCATTGGGTGCTTAAACCGAAATTGGTCTCCTTGATAGTAACGTACGGGTGCTGCTGACCTACTGTATTTATACGGACGGATGACTTCTTTTGCTACATGTTAGCTTCCGATACCGATCTTAAATATTACAGCGAGCAGGATGCTTACAGGCTTTTAATGCATTCGTATGTAAATAGCAATACAAAGAATACGTATGTCCTACTTTGCAAATAGCAAGTGCTAGCATATTTAGCACCCATATGGGTGCTTAAACCGAAATGGACTCCTTGATAGTATACGTACGGGTGCTGCTGACCTACTGTATTTATACGGACGGATGACTTCTTTTGCTACATAGTTAGCTTCTTCCTTGTGGATACCATTGATCTTAATATATTACAGCTGCAGGATGCTTACAGGCATTTCGCCGTAATGCATTCGTATGGTAAAGATTAGCAATTAACAAGTAGATCATCACTGTATGTCCTCGACTTTGCAAACCTAGCATTTTCAAGGGAGGACATGTCACATATATATATATACTATATATATATATATATATTTTTTTTTTTTTTTTTTATCTCTTCATATATATGCAATAAGACGTCGTTTGTTGTGGGTGGTTGCGAGTATTTTAGTGTTTTCTACTAGTAATTTCCTTGTCAGCGCTGTGTTGTGGTGTTCGTGTGTATGAGAGAGTGGCCCGCCGTTTTGTAGGTGCATTGTGGGTCTTCGACTGAGTGTAGTGGTTGTTTTCCCGATGTATCCACTGTGAGGTAGGAGTGCGCAGTCTCCTAAGGTGCAATTGTAGTGGTATATCAGATTTGTTTGTTTTAGTGGTGATGGATCATGTGCGGTATTGTTTTTCATCAGTAGTGATGCTGTAGTTGGGCTGTTGTAGTATATGCTCAGTTTGATTTTATCTGCTGGTTTCGTGGTTTTGCAGTTTCTCCGAATAATGTTTTTGAGTGCCGTTTCATCTTGTTTGTATCCTGGTGTCATTGTGTTTCTGTAGTACAAGTAGTGGGTGTCACCGTCATTTGTATATATCTTTGTATATATATATATATATATATATATATATATATATATATATATATATATATATATATATATATATATACAATAACAATATATACAGTATATATATATATATATATATAAACCTAACCTCATGTAGCCTAACCAAGTTGTTTGCTTTATTAAGAAAAAAGTGTGTAAGAATTTCGTCATGGACACCTTAAATGACAATAATACCAAATAAACTAACCAAGCCTAACCCAGACAATTTCTTTAATTTGTTATACAAGCTCCACATTTATCACAGTTCAGTCTTCTATGGCACAGTGCCAGTCATGAACAAATGGTGATGTAAAGAGCAGATCCAATGGCTCCATGGCTACAGAATTATGAATAAACCAATGGAATCCATAATAATGTCATACAGTCATAACGTGGTAAAACTTAAAAAGAGCCACAGTGGCCCATCCAGGTTAAGCCTATAAAATGATCTGGTAGCAACAATTAGTGGAGATAATACAGGCTCTGTAGCTTTCTTTCAGCAAATAAATTCTGAGCAGTACAATAAACCACTCAAAAACCATTGTCTGCGAAATGATTTTTTTTGCCCACAGAATAAGCTGCAACTGGCATACCCCACTCCGCTTTTCAGTGTCCATAGTAGAATAATGATGCCATAAAATAACATTTCAGCTTGTTTGTCCCAGAGCAATACCACATATACCTTGCTAAGCATGCCAGGTATTATGTGTTATCAAGCTCAGGCATGTTGGTTATTGTAGCTTGAGGTTGCATCAACTGCGTAAGTCATTCAGCGCCAGTAATTTCAGGGTTGTATGCAGCGAGATTGGCAAGATGCTGCCATAATCAGATTTATACCAAAGATGTGGAAAAACATTTGCTGTGAAGACACACCCACCTTGTACAGACTATGACAGGCTTGTGATTCTGGATCCAGAGGTTCTCTTGATCCCAGAGAGACTTCTCTTCTTCACTTCAATCTTGCCGCACGTCTGCACCGATCCGTACGCCATCGAATCCCAAACCAGAATGGCCGAATGTTCGTGCAGTTGTTTCGCTAAGCATTTGCTAAGCATAAGCTAAGCATCACTATGCAGCGTTAAGGTGCATTAATGTTAATGTTAATGTGAATGTTAATGTTAATGTTCCTGCCATTTGTCCACGCTGCTTATTTTAACTACCCAATTGCTAACTGTAGGCAGCCATGGAGCGTTCAAACTCCCGCCAAAAAAAAACACGGACTGTAACACTGCTAGATATAAGCAGTTTAATTATTCTGGACTACTTGGCACAACACTCATGGCTGCATCTTCATTCTTGCAGTCTAGCACTTGCAGGCTAGAATTAGCCCCTTCCAGTCGAATAGTGCATATGGTGCTTGTTGCTAGCATCCATATGCTTGTTACTAGCATCCCTAGGGAACAGCGTTGTTTGAAGCAGCCACTTAGCATGTAATTAACAGCAAAAGTGATAATCATATTTTACAGTGTAGAATGAAATACTTCCTGTTTTTTTTCTTTGACTTTGGCCCAGAGTGATTCTAGTTTGGAGCTCGAGTTTGGAGGCGTATAAATTTTCAATACGGGGCCAGCGTCAGCGCAGCGCTGACGCTGGCCGCTGCAGTCAGCGCTGCAGTCAGCGATGACTATTAGTCACTGTGAAAAAGCGACTAAGAGTAAGCGCTGACTTGGCTATAATCGCCACCCACTAGAATTGGGACGGCCCATGAGTTTTGCTTGGTAACCAGGGAAGTTAATGAGACGCGTGGGGATGCCAGGTCACAGCCAGGTCTCAGTCATCACAGCTAGGTCTAGGCAGTAAGAATGAAGGTCGTGTTGTAGCTCAAGTAACTTAGGTTTCAGATACAAGGCATTGATGAGTCTCAGGTGAAGCTGCCATTTGCGCTGCTGAGGTGTCACATGGCTTTTGTTCCGCCCCGCGATCCGCGTCTTCTGCCGCCCCTGGCGCCGCGCCTGCCCGCAGTGTTTTCCTAGACGCTGTTTTTGTGACGGTGAGGCTCCCCCCGTTCGGGCTGGCCGGCCAGGAGTGGTGGAGCTGGTGATTAGTGAGGGCCAAGTCCTCGGCGGTGATGATGTCACGGACGGGACGGCGTTGCGATGTCGGGACGGCGTTGCGATGTCACGGATGGCATGGGCGTTGCGATCCCGGGTGACCGGGTGATGTACGTGATGGCGGTTAATATTTGAACCAGGGCGATGGATAGCAGCAGCCTGACGATGTCCGTATGCATGATGAAAATTGGTAGAGCTGTAAATAGACGAGGCATAGCACTATTGCTGGATACACAGGAGTTTCGGGCGGCACCAAGGCGCTAGTCAGCTCACTTCCTTCTCCGCTGCAGTGTCGGACAGAAGATAAACCACGAGCAGCAGCTGATGCTTGATGCAAGGAAAGTCACTTCAGATAAAGATCCTGTCGCTTTTTCACTCACTCAGTTTTTCAGAAGTCCAATCACTGTGCTGTTCAAATACCGACAGGAATAACCAGCAGTAATTTCCACTACTGAGTCCAGTCACTTCGCACACAGGTAGCGTATAGGTCCTCCGGTCATGATATTTGTAGTTCACTACATCCGTAATCTATCCTTCAAATTGTGTGCGTGACCATTGAATGCCACAGTTGCCACAGTTGAGCATTTTCTGAAATCTTAAGGGCAGTGACCGAATCCTTTATTGTGGCCTTTATCGGCGGGACCATCGGCGGACCATCGGCAGGGCCATCGGTGGGGCCATCCGTGGGACCATCGGCGGGGCCATCGGCGGGGCCATCGGTGGGGCATCTTTGGGGCCATCGGCGCTCCCGCTCCGATCGCAACGCGCATTTTTTTTTTTTTTTTTTTGTTTTGGGTAATGTTTATTTTGGTTTAATTTTTTTTATCCCTTTCCTTTTTTTTTTTTTTTTTTTTTTTTTCTTTCCTAATTTCTTTTTTTTTTTTTTTTTTTTTTTTTTTTTTTTTTTTTATTTTATTTTTTTATTTTTTTTTTTTTTTTTTTTTTTTTTTTTTTTTTTTTTTTTCTTTTTATTTTTTCCCCTTTCTTTTTTTAATTTTTTTTTTTTTTTTTTCTCTTTTCTCTTAAATTTTTCTTTTTTTTTTTTTTTTTTGGGGGGGGGGGGGGGGGGGGGGGGGGGCCCCTGGGGGGGGGGGGCCCCGGGGGCCTCTTTTTCCCCTTTTTTTTCCCCCCCCCCCCCCTTTTTTTTGATTGGTTAGGGGGGGGCTGGAGGGGGTGGCTTGGTTTGGGGGGGGGGGAGTTTTCCGTTGTTGGGGGGGTTTTTTTTTTTCGGCGCGCTTTTCTGGGGGGGGCCTGTCTGGGGGGGGGGGGGGGGCCGGGGGGGGGGGGGGGGGGGGTGAACTGCCTGGAGGTGGGGGGGGGGTGGTGGTTTTGGTTCTTTCTTTTTTTTTTTTTTTTTTTTTTTTTTTTTTCCTTTTTTTTTTTTAATTTTCTTTTTACTTTTTTTCCTTTTTTTTTTTTTTTTTTTGGGGTTGGGTTTTTTTGGGTTTTGGGGGTTCTTGTTTTTTTTTTTGGGGTTTTTTTTGGGGTTTGGTTTGTTTTCCTTGTGGTTGTTGTGATTTTTTTTTTTTTTTGTTTCTTATTTTTCTTTTTTTTTTTCTTTTTCTGTTGGGGGGGGGGTCGGCTTTCTGTTGTGTGTGTTGGGGGGGGGTGGCGGGGTGGGGCGTCCCCCCCCGGGGCGTGCCCCGGCGCCCCCCCGCCCCCCCCCCCGCGGGGGGGGGGGGGGCGCCCCCCCCCGCCTCGGCCCGGCCTGCCGCCCCCCTCTCTCCTCCGTGTCCCCCTTGGGGTTGTGGGGTTGGGGGCTTGGGGGGGGGGGGGGCGGGGAGAGGGGGGGGGTCCCTTGCCTCGCCAGCGCGGCAGTGGCCCCCACCCGGGGCCGCGGCCCGGCTTTGGGGGGTGGGGGGTTAAGCGCCGGGGGGGGGGGGGGGGGTGTTCCCTTCCCGCACACGTGTTTTTTTTTTTTTTCGCCTTCTCTCTTCCTTTTTTTTCTTTCTCTGGGGGTTAAATTTTTTTTTTTTATCTCTTTCTTTTTTTTAAAAGGGGGGGTATATGTGTTGGGGGGAAGGGTGGGGGGGGGGGTTTTCGGTTTGGGGGGGCGACCTGACGGGGGGGGGTTGGAGGGAAGGGAAAGGAATGGGGGGGGGGCGGAAGGGAGAGAATGGCGGGGGGGGGGGGTGTGAGGAAGACGGGTGAATGTTTTATGCTTGTGAACACGTGCACGAATGCTGGCATGGTTGCGACCGACCGCTATGAAATGGAATGCCTGAAATGAAAACATTTTTAATTTGCAAACTGATGGATTTATTTATTCATTCCCCCCCCCCCCCCGACGAGGCACCACCTTTCCGTGGTGGGGGGATTGCGGGCCCTAAGGACCCAGCGGACCAGGCCATCGATCCGCGGCGAGGGGCGAGACTAAGAGTGCCTCACTCGTCCTTCCATCCATACGCCCCCATTCCTATGCCCATCTCATCTCAACGTCCATGTCCTTCACCTGGCCCTGCAACACCAACTCTCCCTATCATGAGCAGGTAGGACAACTTCCCCGGTCCTGCCCTCCAGCTCTGTTTTATCGGGGTAGTTGCGCCCCCTCGGCCCGGCCCCCTGGGGTTGACGGAGTCCTGGAGGTTGAGTCCCCGTCGCACGGTGCTAGTTGTGACGGGGGACCAACACACCTCTTTGGTCCCGATATCCCGAAGGGGCGGGCGGGCCCGTGGGGCCTCACGCGGACCAAGTGGCTGGTCGCCTCGGGCCGGGGACCTGGGACTCTTCCCAGTGTCTGCCGGCCTGGCCGGCTGGGGTCAGGGGTGGGCGGTGCTGGATCTCCCGGCCGGGCGAAGGCGCCGCCTGCCCCGTATAACTCCGCGGGCGTCTGATGTCCTCCCGCTTGCGGGACTCAGGCGTCCCCCCAGTAGGGCCCCAGTGTGGTGGGACGTCCGCGGGGCCGAACTCAAAGACAAACATATGGCATCCCAAAACAATAAAAACCCTCCCTGGTCCACGTCACAGTGGCCAGAATACGAATTCGATTATTGCCGAACAGGTGTACCGATCTGCGAACGGTGGAGCCAACAGGGCTCCTTCTCCCCGCATTCTCGTCTTTCAAGCCGCTGAAGGGACAAAGCAATTGGCCTCTCTTTCCCCTTTCCAACGACGGGATGGCTGTGACCGTTTTGGTCAGATCAGACGATGCGAAAAACTTAGAGATGGCGGTTTGGAAGTAGAATTTGAACGCACGGAGGAGGCCAAAAGAGCGCTGCTGGCAAACGAATTTGTTTACTCAGCGAGAGACCAGCAGGGCAGAAATATGGTGACAATACCCATAACTGTGAAAATTCACGCAACAAAGAACCACTCGAAGGGAATAATTAACTGTTTTGATTTCAGAGGTGTTAGTGACGCCGAAATTACTGAAGGTTTGGCAGACGATGGAGTGGAGACATGCTCGGAGACTTACTGTGAGAAAGGGCCAGGAGGTACAGCCCACAGACAATATTATCTTGACTTTCAGCTCTATTGAATTACCTGAATCAGTTCGTGTTGGGTACGTCATGGTGAAGGTCAGGAGGTTCATTCCCAATCCCATGCGATGCTTCAGATGTTAGAGGTATGGCCACATAACCCAATTCTGTCGTAACCGCCCAGCGTGTGGACGATGCGGATCGTCCGAGCACGCCACGGAACAGCGCAGTGCTGAATCGCCTTGGTGCGTAAATTGTGGGGAGGGCCAGAGTGCACATAGCGCATTCGATAGGACATGCCCTATATACAGGAAGGAGAAGGAAATCATTTCGATCAAATGTACCCAAAATGTTTCGTTTAGAGAGGCTCGTGATCTGTATGATATTGTCCATCCCAAGGTTACCTATGCAGCAAAGGTGGCTGGTCGCCAAACTAAAACTACACTGCTAGACAGCCCAACAACGTTTCTGACCTTATTGCCCAACTCACGACTCTTCTTCGATCTTTCGGAGTGCCCCTTGCTTCGCCCGCGAAACCAGGGCAGCCAACACAACTCGGCGCCGAGGCGACCAAGGTCCCAACCTGTACGAGTGTACGCCCCACTCGCCCATCCGAGACTCCCTCCAATTCAGTCCCCGAGGGTGGGGAATGGACTGTGGTCCAATGGTCCAAGAGGCCTCCTCGGTCCTGTCCCCCCAATCCGAGCCCCTCCTCGCGCTCCTCGTCACCTACCTCGAAATCACCACCTTCCACTACCCATCCACCCTCAAACCTCCCCTCGCCTCCTACACGCCCCATCACCAGCTCCAAGTCCATCCTCTCCACCTCCTCCCTACCTGATCCTTCTCCCCTTCCCGTGAGCCAGGCCTCACCCCCACCCTCAACCTCTGCTTCCGCACCTGCATCGCCTTCCCGAAATCCGTATCACCCCAGCCAGATCCCTGACATCAACCTGCAATATCAGGAAGCCGAGAGGCGCGCCCGCGATGCGAAGTGGGCGCGGCTTGCACAGACGGAGAGGGCACGGGCGAAGGCCCGCGAAGTCTCCGACAGAGCTCCTCACCCAAGGCCTGCCACCCCATCGCCGCGAAGGCGAGTTGAGGGACCGGCGGGAGCGCAGACTAACGAGATGGGCCCTCCCCCGCCTCCCCTAGGCTGGGCCCCCAAAAGCGAGGCATGCCGTCGTCTGGCTCTCCACCGGGCCATGCATCGCCGAGCTCCCGCCCCAGGACCCAGTCCGCAGGAGATATGACCTCTGAGTCATCGGCGATCCCCTCGCTTGGGGGGAGGACGGAGATGAAGTTTTAAAAACGCACGTTATCCATCATAGTCATTGCTAGTCCTCTAGCGATTTCATCCATCTTCTATGTTTGTACGTGTCCATACTTTTGACTCTTTGCTGCTACTAACCTGGTCATCCCTAGTCAAAAAGCGAATTGCCCTCGCTATTTTTACAGTGGAATATGCGTGGTTTTAGGTCAAAGTTTACTGACCTACAAATAATTATATCTTGTCGCAACCCCATTGTGGTATGTCTCCAGGAGACCAAGCTGTCTGCAAGCGTTCAATGTACCATTAAGGGATACTCTGACTTTCGGAAGGATCTTCTGCCCGCTGACACAATTGCACATGGTGGCGTCATGTTAGCTGTGCACCACAGTATTCCAGCGCATCTCCTGCCGATACAGACATCGCTCCAGGCTGTTGCTGCACATGCGAACGTCAATCGCCGCAAAATAACAATTGTTTCACTGTACGTGCCACCAGGGATGCCTTCCCCTCGGCACAGCTCAGCCTCTTAATGCTGGAGCTCCCTCCACCTGTTTTACTCCTTGGAGACTTTAACTGCCACCACACAGTGTGGGGATGTGACTCCACGAACACGCGTGGACGTTTGTTGGAACGTTTTATCGATGCAGAGTCTTTGTACCTCTTAAATGACGGTTCGCCAACCCACTTAACTCTTCCCTCCGGGAGTACATCAGTTATTGACCTGAGTCGCTGTAGTCCGCAGATGTCCCAGTGCATAAATTTGTCCGTGGCGGACGATCCGCTTGGAAGTGATCATTTTTCGGTCCGGTTGGAATACCAAATTTAAACTGTTCTTGGCACTAGGCCCCAGCGGTGGCAACTTACCAAAGCCAACTGGAGTGAGTTCGAGGCCAAGTTGAATAACAAATTCACCGTTTCCCCGGACAGCCATCCACACTCAATGGCTGCTTTTACTTCAGCCATCATTGAATCTGCCACAGAGTGCATTCCGAAGACCTCTGTGGCACCCCGGCGTACCCCGGTGCCATGGTGGACGGACCAGTGCCGCGAGGCTATTCGCGCCCGCAAGCATGCTTTTAGGTCTTTTAACCGAGACAGCACCACTACAAACCTTATAATGTTCAGCCCCCCGACGAGGCACCACCTTTCCGTGGTGGGGGGGATTGCGTGCCCCAATGACCCGGCGACCATCTTACCGGCGAGGGGTGAGACTAAGAGTGCCTCACTCGTCCTTCCATCCATACGCTCCCATTCCAATGCCCATCTCATCTCAACATCCAACTCCTTCACCTGACCATGCAACACCAACTCTCCCTATCATGAGCAGGTAGGACAACTTCCCCGGTCCTGCCCTCCAGCTCAGTTTTATCGGGGTAGCCGCGCCCCCTAGGCCCGCCCCCCGGGGTTGACGGAGTCCTGGAGGTTGAGGTCCCCCGTCGCACGGTGCTAGTTGTGACGGGGGACCAACACACCTCTTTGGTCCCGATATCCCGGAGGGGCGGGCGGGCCCGTGGGGCCTCACGCGGGCCAAGTGGCCGGTCGCCTCGGGCCAGGGACCTGGGATCCGTTCCAGTGTCTGCCGGCCCGGCCGGCTGGGGTCAAGGGGTGGGCGGCGCTGGATTCCGGCGGGGGTGGTGAGTCTCTCTCTCCCGGCCGGGCGAAGGCGCCGCCTGCCCCGTATAGCTCCTCGGGCGCCTGGCGTCCTCCCGTCCGCGGGGCCCAGGCGTCCCCCCCGTAGGGCCCCTTTGTGGTGGGGCGCCCGAGGAGCCGAAACCAATCACAACACATGGCAACAATAACACTTAAAAACACTCCTGGTCCCTCTCGTGAGGGCCAGACCACCTGCTCAGATGGAACCAACACGTTTTCCGCCACCCCGCGGGTCCTCATTCTTCGAGGGAAAACACAGACTCTTGGTTCTTTATCTCCCTTTCAAAGACGTAATGGATGCGACCGGTTTGGAAGAATTATTCGATGTGAGAAGTTGAAGGATGGAGGGCTGGAGGTGGAGTTTGCGGTAGCGGAAGAGGCGGAGAGAGCGTTGTCGATGACCAAGTTTGTTTACAGTGTGCGAAAGGATGGCAAGAAGGTAGACGAAATTATTCCAATCTATGTAGAATCCCATAAAACCAAGAACTCATCGAGAGGTATAATCAACTGTTTTGACTTGAGGGATGTACCAGAGGAAGAGATTGTCGATGGACTAGCAGAATTTGGAGTGACTGGAGCGAGAAGTTGAAGGTGAGGAGAGGTGCAGAGATGGGCACAACTAACAACATCGTACTAACCTTCAACACGAGCGATCTTCCTCCTGAGATTCGTGTGGGATACGTCCGGGTTAAGGTTCGTATTTTCTTTCCCAATCCAATGAGATGTTTTAAATGCCAAAAATTCGGCCACACAAACCAGTATTGCCGCAATCGCCCCGCATGTGGCAAGTGCGCCTCTCACGATCACGGAATTGAACACTGCACCTCTGAGACCCCCGTTGTACAAACTGTGGCTCAGAACAAGACCCCCACTCGTCTTATGACAGAACTTGTCCGATATACATCAAGGAGAAAGAAATCATTTCAATTAAACACACAAAAAAAAGTAACCTTCCGGGAGGCTAGAGATATATATGAACACACTCACCCCAGAATCACATACGCATCAAAAGTCAAAAGTCATACGTTGATCAACCAACATACTCAGCCCGACAAGGTTTCCGAGCTCATCTCCCAAATGATAGCCTTACTTCGCTCCTTTGGAGTGCCCCTTACGCTACCTGCAAGGGACCTACAGCCAACCCAAGACTACGTCGGGACCACCGAAACGCCACCCACCATGAGTGAACAAAACACTGTACATGACACCATCAATACAGCAGAGCGCGTTGTTTTGTCACCAAGGGCTCCGGAAGTCGCAGTTACTCCACCCGTTACAGAGCGGGCTCCAGAAGAGTGGCATCGTGTCCAGCGGTCTAAGAGGCCCGCCAAGACCTCCACTATCCTCGAATCCTTACCCGCCATACCCACCGAACCCACTCCCATCCAGCCTATCACTGCACCATCCAAAACCACGCCAATCCCCCCACCGCCACCCCCACCAACCATCTCAGATCCAAATATCGGACGTGCTGCGGTTCAGGTGCGCTCTGGAGCCCCGGATTTAGGAGCACAGGGTCGCACCGCCCGACATATGCCAACCTCCTCGAACTCGAAGCCTGAGGGCCAGCGCCCAATGGCGACTCCTCACTCCTCACCATTACCCGCGGCAGCCACGAGACCGCCGGAGACACCTTCCCGTCGAACCGCACACTCCCCAATATCCTCCCCATCCCCGAATCGCGCTACGAAGCGTGCCCTCCCCGGTGCTGTGTCACCAAGTGAGTGTGGGAGCCCGCGCTCACGCCCACGAAGCCAAGACCCCCGACTACAAGACCATGACTTAGTCACTCTTGGGCTTTTACGCTCTTAGCTTAGGACTCCTTCTACATATACTGACAAATGAGTAACATTTTACAATGGAACTGTAGAGGTTTGAGAACTAGTAATAACGAATTACAACATATTTTGCACCGTCGTACACCGTCCGTAGTATGCCTACAGGAGACCAAGCTCTCTCCTGGAGCTCCCTTTTATCTAAGAAACTACTCTGTTTTACGTGAGGACGTGATCACCCACACTGTAGCACATGGTGGTGTACTTCTTGCCGTCCACCACTCAGTTCCCTTCCAACAAGTACACCTTATATCAAATATCCAGGCCGTTGCTGCTCGGATAATAATTAACAGACGTGTTACCACCATATGTTCCATGTACTTACCTCCAGGAACAATCTTTCCACTTGCAGAACTGTCGCAATTGGTAGATCAACTCACTCCCCCGCTGATTCTATGTGGAGATTTTAACGCCCATCACCATGTTTGGGGCTCGGCGAATATAACCAGTCGCGGACGTGCATTGGAACAAATTATCCGGAATTTTCCTCTTGGTATTCTTAACTCTGGAACTCCAACACATTTTACACTGGCAACAGGACAGACCTCCGTGCTGGACCTCACGCTTTGCAGCCCTGAACTTTCTCCCTGTTTAGAGTGGTCGGTGGATGATGATCCAGGCACTAGTGACCATTTTCCAGTTTGGACATCTTTCATTGATGTAGTGGAAGCTGGTCGACGACCCCCCAAGTGGATTCTTACAAAAGCTGACTGGAGTTCCTTTCAGGCTGACGTCGAGGAGAAACTCGGTGAGTGCTTCGAAGGATTTCTTTCCAGGGAGGCTTTTACAGCCGCAACACTGCAAAGTGCCATGCAATATATTCCTCGTTCGTCGGGCATGTCACGTCGCGTACCAGTCCCTTGGTGGTCGGATAAGTGCCGAGATGCACTGCGTGCTAGAAAGAAGGTATTCCGTGTTTTTAATCGTGACAGCTGTATGGCGAATCTGGTAGCTTTCCGCAAGGCAAGGGCACACGCGAGACGCACAATCGCCGATTCGAAACGGCAATCGTGGAAAGCATACGTCAGCACATTGAATCGCTCCACCTCCCTGTCATCGGTGTGGTCCCGCATCAAACGTATTTCCGGAAAACTCACCTGCACCCCACCCCCCACACTGCACGTAAGTGGTCAAGATATTATTAACCCGAAGGATGTCGCCCACGAGATTGGACGGGCCTTCTCCGAACGATCGAAAAATAAAAACAGTCAACGTTTCCTGGCATACAAAACCCGGTGCGAAGCACTACCCCTTGATTTCACAACAACAGATTCTGTCCACTACAACAATCCTTTTTCTATTACCGAACTGACTGCGGCGATAAGCACTCTTAGGAACGTAGCAGAGGGACCCGATACCTTACACAATGACATCATTAAACATCTCCCGACAACAGCCTTAAATACACTTCTGCAAGTGTTCAATGAAATGTGGGAAGCGGGTACATTTCCATTGACATGGCAGAGAGCGATTGTCGTCCCTATCTGCAAGCCAAACAAAACGGGGAAGGACCCAATTCACTATCGACCTATCTCACTGACATGTTCTCTTTGCAAATTGTTTGACAAAATGGTAAACTTGCGACTCATGTGGTTTTTAGAGCGCAACCAGGTACTCACCTCGATACAAAGTGGCTTCCGCAGACACCGTAGCACATTTGACCATATCTTAGCTCTTGATTCAGTTGTACGCCTGAGTTTTATGAAACGATGTCATACCGCTGCCATATTTTTCGATGTTGACGGCGCTTATGATACCACGTGGCGTCATGGTATCCTCATGAAGTTGTACCGAATTGGCATAAGAGGCCCGATGGGGTTTTTCTTGACGAATTTTTTAACTAATAGGACGTTTCAGGTCAGAATAGGTGGCTACCTCTCTGACATCTTCCAGCAGATTGATGGTGTTCCCCAGGGAAGTGTATTGAGTGTTACATTGTTTGCCATTGCTATAAATGGTGTGGGTGATACACTGCCAACATCGGTAGGACGAGCACTATTTGTAGATGATTTTACAGTGTGGTTCTGCTCTCGTACGGTGCGGACGGTGCAAAGACAACTCCAGTTAACTGTAACGAAACTGATGGATTGGTGTGATAGAACTGGCTTCACTTTATCCACCTCAAAGACTTCCGCTGTTCATTTCTGCCGCAAACGCCGTTGCGCTGACCCAACGATAAAGATGAACGGTCACCCCATACCTTTCAGATCGGCAGTCAAGTTCCTTGGTGTGTGGATGGACTGCCATGTTACGTACAAAACTCACATCACTGACCTGATTAACAAATGTACCAAAGGTCTTCAGGTCATGAGTACCGTTTCCAGGTGTTCATATGGGGCTGACAGATCAATTTTACTTCTCATGTACCGATCCCTCATACGTTCTAAAATCGACTACGGGTGTTTTATATATGACGGAGCGTGTGATACCTCCAAGCGCCGACTTGATGTCATCCATAACACAGCCCTTCGAATAGCCACCGGAGCTTTTCGCACTTCACCATCAGACAGTGTTATGGCAGAGGTGGATGAACCTCCCCTTGCGCTGCGCCGCAGGTTATTGGGAGCCAGATATGCGTGTAAGGTCGCCCAAAACCCAGAGCATCCAGCATATCCGTGGGTGTTCCAGTGATCTTCGATGCCATGCCAGTCGTCCCGCAGTCAGCGTGGTTTACCGTTTTGCTGGCGCATTGCCTCGAAGCTACGTCGCTGCAACATCAGACCTGGTTGTGTGGCGCGTACTGCTATTTCGACCACCCCTCCATGGCAGATTGTCGAACCACAAATCGATATTACTTTGTCACACTCAAAAAAATGCGATGTAAGCACAGCAGAGTTCCGAATGATGTCACTTCAGAAAATACATGAATACCGTGACTTCTCCCGGACTTACACGGACGGTTCCAAGTCGGAATCTGGCGTAGGCTGCTCCTATGTCAGTCGATCCGGCTCTGGCTCTTTCTGCCTACCAAAACATGCATCGATTTTTACCGCTGAATTGTATGCCATTTTGAAAGCTGTTCGTTTTATACAAAATGATGCGACCTCAAAGCACGTTGTTTTCACCGACTCCCTGAGCAGCCTTTTAGCAATACAATCATTTAATCAAGATAACCGACTTATTCGCAAGATTCTAAGAGTTGTAGAATTGTTAGCCGGCATGGGTAAGACTACTGTCTTCTGCTGGATCCCCAGTCACGTTGGGGTAGCTGGAAATGAAGCTGCCGACATGGCTGCAAAGGACGCTATCAGCAATGGGCGCACCGCTTCTCTATCACTTCCTCCAAGAGATCTCTACCCGTATATATCATCATTTATACGACCAGAATGGCAGCGAGTCTGGAGTTCGAGGTGTAGCAAACTAAGTGTCCTGAAGCCGACGCTGGGGCGGTGGTGGTCCTCGCATCGGGTAAATCGATGGGAAGAAGTTGCGCTCTGCCGTCTGAGAATAGGACATACCTTAGCCACACACCGCTACTTAGTGTCTGGAGATGACCGACCCTTATGCCCACGATGTTCTGCCCTGCTTACTGTACACCATGTCATTGTAGCTTGTTCAGCACTGGAACTTCTGCGCCGTCAGTACTTTGGAAGAGCGAACACCGACTCCTTACGTATGCTTCTGAGTGACGACTCGGATGTCGTGACGTCCGGTAACATCTTTACTTTTCTTCGACACGCAAACTTTGATGTTATATATCGTCCTTGAGAACCAATATTCTACTTTCACCAATGATTATTTGAAGGACATACCGTCTTAGTTTCTTTCTAACCATTGTTATGGGCACAAAATGACCTTGCTGTCGACGTGCCCCTAAACAGCAATTCATCATCATCATTATAATGTTCAGGAAATCCAGGGCTCTTGCACGGCGCGTCGTATGCGACGCCAAGCGAGCTTCCTGGATTAACTACGTTGGTCAACTCAACCGCTCCACTCCCCTGACAGATGTCTGGTCTCGAATCAAAAGAATATCCGGGCGCTACTGCTCGTCCCCCTGCCGGTATTATATATACGCGGAGAAACTATCATGGACCCTTTGGCAGTGGCCAACGAAATTGGACAAGCCCTCGCGGAATGCAGCAAAGGCGGCAACACCGACCCGGATTTCCTGCGACATCGCCTCCGCAGCGAAAGGGCAATGGTGGACTTCTCCACCTCGGAGCAGCTGAATTATAATGAACGATTCTCCATGGCCGAGTTGTCGTCATCAATTCGCTCCGTGAGGAATGTCTCCGAGGGTCCAGATTCAATACACAACCAGATGCTTCAACATCTTCCACCATGTGCACGAGATAGTCTGCTAGCTACTTTTAAATATCTGTGGGAGAACGGCGAGTTCCCGGAGCTTGGCGCGAAGCCACCATCATACCTGTTTTGAAGCCGGGAAAGAGTGGGCTCGAGCCGCTGCATTATCGCCCCATATCTTTAACTTCATCCATGTGCAAGCTGATGGAACGAATGGTGAATGTTCGGCTGTGTTGGTATCTGGAGGATAGAAACATTTTATCAATTGCTCAGTGTGGTTTTAGAAAAAACCGAAGCACCATTGATCACCTCGTCACAATTGACACCGCCATTCGGGCAGCTTTCTCACAGCATCGTCATGTTGGGGCTGTATTCTTCGATATAGAGGGCGCTTTCGACACCACATGGCGACATGGCATTCTTATGAAGTTACGCGAGTATGGCCTGAGAGGTTCCATGGGTGTCTTTCTCGAAAACTTTCTGACAAACCGTCGGTTTCGTGTCCGTGTTGGTAATGAACTTTCACGATGGTTCCAACAGGTCAACGGCATTCCCCAGGGCAGTGTACTAAGTGTGGCCCTATTCGCCATTATGATTAACGATATCGGCTCTGTTCTGTCGCCATCAATATACCGCACATTGTTCGTTGACGACTTCACAATCTGGACGTCGAGCACCTCAACACAAATAATGCAGAGACAATTGCAGCTTGCTGTCACCAGGCTTGAACGCTGGACAAGGGTAAACGGCTTCCGCTTCTCCACAACAAAGACGGTCGCCATGCATTTTTGCCGGCGTCGAAACTGCTCGGGCATGAAGATCAGGTTGCATGGCTCGGAGATTCATACGGAGAAGGTGGTCAAATTTATCGGCGTTCTTCTGGACAGCCGACTAACATATAGGCATCATTTTAAAATGCTTAGAGAAGGGTGTTTGAAGTCCATGAATGTGTTGAAGGTGGTTGCACGAACCTCATATGGTGCCGACAGATCAACACTGCTGCGGTTATATCACTCCCTGATTCGGTCCAGACTCGATTATGCATGTTTTGTCTACGACGGCGCAGCTTCGACCACAAAAAGAACACTGGACACAATACATCATACGGCGCTTCGTATTATCACTGGTGCCTTTCGCACCTCACCAACTGTCAGTTTGTTGGTGGACGCCAACGAACCGTGCCTCCCTATGCGTCGGGAACTGCTTGGCATGCGTTATGCACTTAAGTTGCGTCAGTTCACAAATCACCCAACATACCGTTCAGTGTTTTCGCGAAGCACTCTAGCTATGTTCAGAAGAAGACGGCCTGTTAGCTCTGCTCTTTTCTGTGCTAGAATTCGTGCTCTGTTGGAGGACAGCGATATAAGATTACGCGGTGTGATGCGCATCGGATCTATGCAAGTCCCTCACTGGACTCTCACCTCACCCGATATTGACGTATCGCTGTCCAGTCTCAAAAAGTGCGAAGTGGTTCCTGAGGAATTTAGGCTTCGGGCGCTGAAATTGATGTCTTCGTACCGCCATTTTACAGACACTTACACAGACGGGTTGAAGACAGAGTCTGGTGTTGGGTGTGCGCTTGTGATGGGCACAACTGTCAGGACTTTCTCCTTGCCGGCAAACTCATCAGTGTATACATCTGAGTTGGTTGCCCTAGACAAGGCACTGAGTTTTATTGAAACATGTGATGAAATGCTGCATATAATCTACACCGACTCACTCAGTAGTCTTACCACTGTAAGTGCGTTTTACCCATCGAACCCACTTGCGCAAGATATTCTATGTAGGCTTTCCTCTCTGACCTGCGCTGGGAAAACGATTGTCCTATGTTGGATACCGAGCCAAGTGGGAATCTGTGGAAACGAGGCCGCAGATGCTGCAGCGAAACGAAGTGCACGGGCTCCGTGATTACGCTCCCTCCCCCATTCTGCTAGGAACTTTTACTCGGATGTGAAGGGATTCATTCTGAGGAAGTGGCAGGCAAGCTGGGACTCGTTAACAAACAACAAGCTGATAAATGTCAAGCCCTATATTGGTGAGTGGACTTCATCCTCGCACCGAAACAGACGCCACGAGGTGTCTCTGTGTCGCCTGCGTGTGGGACACACCTATACGACGCACTGGTATCTTTTGGGTGGTGACGAGGCGCCGCTGTGCCCGAGGTGTATCGCGCCAATGTCAGTACGACACGTTCTAGTATCATGTCCGCGGTTTGCCCACGAACGGAGACGTCACTTTGGACGTTCCTCTATCTCGCTTCGGGACGTATTACGAGATGAGTCGGACGTTGTTCACTTGGGACAACTTTTTAAATTCCTCTTAGAACTTAAATTATCTGTGATTTACGGCGGTTACTAACGTGCTGCTGCATACGTGGCTAGTTTTACCCTAGGACAGATGTGGCATCGCCACCTATAACAGCTGTTGCTTGATCTGACTTGTACGTGCCTCTATGTCTAATTGACTGAGTTATGGGCTTTAAATGACCAATGCAGTCGATGCGCCCTAAAGCCCAAATAACTAACTAACTAACTGATTTATTCATTTTTTGTACAGGTGCAACCTCAGCAGTGTGGGGTGATTTATCAAGGGATACCGAAAGAAAAACCTTGAAACAGCGTAGAGTTGAAATCCGATGACTCAGAAACGATGCTGGTAGATTAGACACCCTCCACAGGACAATGAGGTTGGTACTAATGATTTGAGTTTAAGAAGTGCCCCTTGGAAAAAATAGTGTTCGAAATTCGGGTACATTAAAAAAGGGTTCATGTGGGTCCTCTCCAAATCCGTCCCCCTTCCCTGATCCTGACACGAATCATAGGCACACCAGTGTGCCAGGTCTGCTTGCTCTATATTGTTCCTGAGCTAGCGTGGCCTGGGAGCAAAAAGCCGCTGTAAAACGGTTGTGAATAGAAAACATACACCATCTGACAGATATGACCAATCTCAGTGTATCTGTACTTCAAAAAGTCTCGAGATACAATTTTTGGAGTTTCTCTAACATGGGAGCGAAATCTTCCTTGTGTATAAAATCCGGGATACATCCGGGTTTGGATATTAAGTCCATTGAGCTACCCACAGGTGAGTAAGTGAGTAACCCATGTTCGTGTGAACGGAGCTTATTTCCATTCAGAACTCAAATAGTGTTGTTTAATAGCACACAAATAAAGCCAGTCACTAGTTCATATATGTTAGGAAAAAAATAAATTAGTAAAATAAAATAGTAAAGTAATTTATAAACAGCAATTCAATGAAATCGAAACAACATTTTTTTTCCTCTTTCACACAGCGTGGGGACGCGCAATTCTTCGGCCGCCATCTTGTCGAGCGTGTCGTTCGGTGGTGGTGATGGCTACGCAGGGAAGATGGTTTTTCTCCAAAGAAAAGCTTGCAAACACCCCAAGCAAGAAGGATTGCATAGATATCAAGAAAGAATTGTTCTACAGACAGCAAGCAGCTACTCTGATCCAGGATATGGGTCAGAAACTCATGGTGTATCCTTTTCAATAGATGCATTTCTGTACCCTCGTTGCACCTGGCTCTTTCGTTGTTTTGCCGATAGTTTCGTCAAATTTATGTGTTGTATTGGGTGGTTCTGTATCAGATGGATGATTTTCTTTGTTTTCGTGATCATTTAATTACTAGGGTGGATAGTAATGATTGAAATTGGCCACTATGCTGTACACTGGCATTCACATTGCCAGCATTTTTGGCGCAGTTATGCGTCGAAATGTTCATTGAAGATTGATGTCTTGGAAATGTTGTTAGTTGCAGGAGCAGTTATGATAGGGTTTTAATAATTTGCAATCTTCACTTAATAGGAACATTGTGATAAGCTTAGGTGTGGCGATTGTTTCATATTGCTACATTGCAATCCATGTCCAAAGGCTTGGATGGATGCATCCACTGAGGCTGGCTGCATCCCAAACCAGTAGGCAGTTTTACAGCAGCAATTTCCTTAGTCTAGTTGCTTGAAATCCTGTTGAGTCATTCTTGGCTTCAACTAAGATACTTCAGATTTGACTTTAAAATGTGCATTATACATTATTGTATATTAATAAGAATTGGTTTCAAACTGCCAGCCTGTTATTTTGTTTTGGTAAGATGATGTGACAATTTCTTCCTGTGGGAAATGCTTAATATTTAGTTGGGAAGAAAAATAATATGAAAATGAGGCTTGTGTGTGAGGTAATGTAGTTATTTTTGTTTTATGGTATTCTGGGAATTTTTCAGAATACCATGTTATTTAACCTGATTTGGAAGATGCAACCACTCATTTTCAGGGCTTGTGCTTACCCTTTGGTTGATGATAGGGATCATTCCTATGCTGCATCATCCTATCCTACCTATCCATGCAGCAATGCTGTTCTCGGTGTCATAATTTATCCACCATTCTGGTGCCATTTCAGACATGATTACATGGGAATTCAACACTCCATGCAGCTGATTCGACAGTTCTTCATGTAGAAAATGCTCATTTTCCACCTTTCCACATTTATCATGCACATTCTTAGTAAATGTGCACCCGGAAGGAAACTTGTGTGGCTGTAAGATGCAGAGCTGTTCTGTAAGGATGCCAGACTAAATATGGCTTTAGTTTTGGTAAATTTCCAGATCAAGTTAAATTTGATTCTTTGGATTTTTTTAAATAGTTATTTTAACATGAAAAATATGTGACCACTCATTTTCTGTGCAAATGATTACTTTTAAGTCAACAGGTGTCAATATAATTGATGACAACATAGGCATGATATGGAGGAAATGTGCAGTATTTTAAACAGGAAACAGTATTTTATGAGTTAAAGCTACAAACATTTACATGCCTTAACAGGATTGTCCAGGCTCTGGCTCATCTGTTTGCACCACAATGGTGTCAGACTGACCAGCATGGTGCTCAGCAGGGTAGGAATTAAGGCACTTCTTCAGATATTTTATCTCTGAAAACATTTTTGCACTCCAGGTTCATACTGGATAGGATGGGCTTCACATGTACTCACAAATGACACAAATGTGGGAACAAAGATATCAATAAAAACAAACACAGAACGACTCCCAAAAAAACCTGGTTATTCCACTTATGGTCATCACTCAAACTAATCACTTTTTGTAGCAGTCAGCAGCCAGACCACAGCTTCACACACTCCATCCATCTCAACCACCGGAATTGCCGACAACAACGTGCCAACAGCTACTTGCAAGATGATGTGCATGCGCACTGAGAACACTTCTCCGGCTCTGGAGCTGCGTCTCGGAATACCTGTGTTCCTGCCACCCTATTGTGGGAAACTTTGACAGTTTTAAGAGATGTCTCCAGAGTCCCGGAGGCCACCGATCAGAATTGGCTGTGTTAGCGTTTTCTGTTCTGAAATCTGTGTCAACCAATCAATGCAAGGTATTTTGTATATGACGTCATAACCATTAGCAACTTTGAACACATGGTTAACAATGTCCACACAAATTAACAGTAAACACAAGACCTTGACTGATCCTTTGCTTTGATCACATCCAACTGTGGCGTGTGCGGTAGCGGAGTTGCGTTTGTATTACGTGGGAAATTGGCTGCATAGGTAGGTATGTGCTCTGAGCTGAGGGGAGGTGTGAAGTATTTTTGTTTGTTTTTCATATGGCTAGCCTTGTACTGAGACCAACAGTGAAAGGAAAATGCATTTCTCCTGCAAGTTATAAGAAACGAAACTGCTGATTATTACGGGTCACTGCCGGGCGGTGCCATCCATTGTTCACTTCTTTGTTTGTATGTTTTGGCATTTGATTTGACCAAAAATGAGAATGATATTACTTATGCATATTATGTAGGTACTGATTTAGGTTTTTCTGTTTGGTTACTGGTAAACAGATTCCATGCATAACAAATAATGTCCATGAAAATGTACTCAGGAAGAAATCAGTATGCACTCAGACTCCCAACCCAGAAAGTAAGTTTCCCACTCTGGTGCTCAGACTGTGACTTATAAAGCTTTGATGCTTTGAGAAGGAAATTATGAATCTTGTGGCCATGGAATTCCTTTTGGGTAAATTGGATTTTAGGTAATATTACCATGTCACCCAAGGAGTTGTCATCTACCTTGTCAATGCAAAGTGGTGTCATTTTAGATAGTGAATATCTTGCTTGCTTGTGATTTCTCAAAGGAATGGGAGAGAAGTTGTTAGGTAAGTTTCAACAAACCAGTCCATACATTTTTTCTTTTCAATTTGGGCTAAAGAGATTCTACATCAATACCAAATGTTTTCTGCAAGCCTCTGACATTGGAACCTCAGTTTTCACTTTCCTGTGAGTTTTGAGCACTTCATTTTCATTTCAACTTTCCTGAGTTGAACTGAGTAGAGCTGGGAAGTATTTTTGTATGTTATTTTCATACAAATGATGCATTCATCCACTGGAAAATAGCAAAGATGAAAAACTGGAAACAAAAATGCATTGGCGACTCGTAATTATGGTGAAAATTGAATTTCACATTTACATCTTGGCTTCAAAAATGCAGTGATTTGGAGCAAACTTGTTCTTCAGTCTCAAATTATGCAAAACCTAGTAGCATTTTATTAAATACTGTTGCTCTGAGCTCGTGCTTAGGTAATTGGGCACCTACTAAGCTTTCAAAATCTAAATAATTTGAAAATTTGTGAGAATTAGTTTTTACGTGGCCATACCAAATGACTCAAAATCAACTTTTTGGATCTGCACAATGCATAAATGTGTATCTTGATGTAATTTGAAAGAATTTTAAATTCATATCTTTGGGAAATGGAAACTTTTTGACATAAGCACTTCAAGTTGTACTTGTATCTCAATAAGCAGTCATTTCACCAAGAAAAGAAGATATTGTGCTTTAAGGTGGTAACAAGACAAACAAACAAAAATCAGTTTTTACACACATTTGCCTCCATAAAGCAAACAAATGGGTTAGGTTTGGTTAGGTTAGTTTAGGTTTTCTAAGTTGGATTTTTTGTTATTTTTTTTGTTATTTTTTGGGGGAATCATTTTTTTCTTCAAAAGCAGCTGAGGTTAGGTTATGATTGGCATTGTTTGTTTTTATTTCAAAAGTTTTCAGAAAAATAAATTGCTTAAAATTTTTACAATTTTTTTTTTAATACAAAATTATCTGTAGTTAGGTTAGTCTAGGCTAGATTGTTATGTTGCATTTTTAATTAATTTTTTAAACTAACTTTTTCAACTAAAGTTATTTCATTTAAAAATGAAATAAAAACTGAATGAAATAAAAATGAAATTATTTTTTTGTTACCTAGCTCAATGCACACTTTTTGGTGTTATTTTGCTCACAACCTGAAAAGCAAGCATTTGCACAGAAAATGAGTGGTGCCATCATCTAAGTCACCTTCATGAACATTGCATTGGAATGATGAATTCCAAGCATTCATAAAACACCCTAAAGCATGAAATTACTGAAAAGAACATCAAAATATATGAAATAACATATAAAACAGCCACAGAAAAAAAAACATCTTGACAGATGTAGGCTGTACCCCCTCACTTCAACAAAATATGGGAAGTATGCAGAAAAGTGTGTTGTGTGGGGTGGCATATTTTTATGAATAATGCAATATTACAATAAAAACATAACCTAACCTAACATAACCTACTGATGTTATATCATCTAAACCTTCTGATATTTGATTACCCAATCCTACTGATGTTGGATCACCTAATATCACTACATCACTGGAGGATTATGTATCATCTGCAGTATCAATGCTTGGTGACATCATTTTAAATATAGAAAATCTTGCTTATATGTTATTTCCCAAAGAAATGACACCTAAAGAAGTTGCTGGGTAAGCTTCAAGTATTCCAGTTGATGTATTCTTGTTTCTGATTTGCTCTCAGGGGCTTCTATATGAACAAAAAATTAAGTTTTTGTTTGGCAAGAAAAACTGATTGAATTTTCCTTAAATAACTCTTTTTGGTGTCATGCTTGTGTAGAATGAACAAAAGTAGTCATGCCTATATTAGCAAAAATTGTTGACAGTCCATACTATATATTTTTGTGTGCATGAGAAGAATTTTCCGTGTAAAGACCAATTTGACATAAAATATCTTGCTTAATGTTTGCTTCAGTTTACCAAACTACATGCACAACTTAGCATGACTGAATGAATTGTAGTTTTTCAAACAATTGTGATCAGAAACTTTTTATCTGAGCCAACATTCTTCCTGGATCTATAGAATCCACCTCAAAATATTCAGCCAGAGGCACCCCCTGAGAGAAACAATTTTTGGAACCAAAGAAGTTCGGAACCAAGAAGAACCAAAGAAGGGAACATCCGAGGACATTTTGTTCTGGGGGGGGGATACAGTCGCGATTTTTCTATGCCTCATCTCATTTGGGTGCCAGACTGCCCCTGGTTCCAGGTGGCTGCCCCCTGCCTATGTTTCTGTGCTCATATTTCCTGAAGTAGCTTTGGAATATCCAGTGTATGGGGACTCCATGGTTCAAAGAGCATGTACTCATTCTGCAAACAACAGAGCAAACAGCATCTACTCATTTCACTCAAATTGATGTTTGGGTTTTGCTTTGTGTGTTTTATGATTTTAAGTTTTGTCAGCAAACAACATGGGATGGGACATGGTTTTCAATAATAGGTGTATTGAAGCTTCAGCTTGAATGCAGGATAAATGTGTCTGAGGTCTGTCTGGATGATGTTCTGGGTAACAAATATCCACAACCAAGCTGTGTTTCCAACCATCATAACTTGTTTGGAACATAGAGTTGAAGTTACTGACCTTGTGAAATGTGATTTTTTTCCCTAGGGAAGAGGGCACAATATACTAAAAACAATGTGAATATGATTTTATGATCAGTGTACTGAAGTTTATCTTTTGTAGAGAGGAGGGGAAAGAGGTCATGTTAAAAAAAGCCAACTAATATGAAAAAGTGGAAACATGTATGGCTGATGGTCAGTAGTGTAGGTAGGCACCTGCTGCCTTTACCAGTTGGTTGGTTGGTTATTTGGGCTTAAGGGCGCATCGACTGCGTTGGTCATACAGCGCCCATGCCTTTACCAGTGCTGCTGCCAGAGGCCATGTACACTTCTAAAGATGGAAATATCACTCATAACTTGGACTAAGGAGTAGCAAAAGTGGCAATTAATGATTTAAAAAGGAATGTCAAAACAATAGACAAGTTTCATGTCAGGACAGACTATTTTTCAAGTTTCACTGGTGATTATTAATTTAAAAGATGATGGTGGCATTCATTTCTTTCTTTTTAAATCCTTAAATTACTTAAATCATTCAAAAAAGGGCCTCAGAATTCCCTGCTTTGTGATTTGTCAAAATATCTGTGATGTCACATCTGTAGTTCAGCGATGCTTGACTGCAGCCCATTAGGGACGAGTGGTCTAGGGGTAAGATGCTTGTCTCACAATCGAAAGATTGTGGGTTCGAATCTCACCTGTCGCTACTCTTCGCCCGCGACCAATCGGCGTGAGAGATTGGCGACGCTATATGACTTAACGGTCGACGTGTCGTAAAACCAATAACCAACCGACTGCAGCCCATTACATCTTCCATTTGGGATGCACCCAGTTCGTAATAATCGTGACAATTTTATCTTGGATCACATCCAATCGTCAGGGGCAAATGTATCGTAGAAAACGGCGTTATTATTCTTATTTGTGCCAAGGTAGCAAATGCAACTGCAAGTGAGCCAGAAGCAACGTTCATCAGCCTCCCGATGGCCGAGAAGATGAGGACGTTGTTGAGCAATTCTGCATGCAGAGACAGTCCTCTGATCTCTGCTAGGAGCCTGCTTGCTGTGACAAACATTTATATGCATATGTACCACTGGTAGACAGGGGTATGAGTATTTTGATAGGGGTGGGAATGCCTCACTAGGGGGAAGGCTGGAACCAGAGTACTTTCCTCAGAAGTGTCAACATTGAGGTTTTCACGTCAAGGTTTAGCCTGCAAATGGTGATTATAGCTTCCATTTTTGTGAAAACTCCCCCAAAATAAAAGTATACTTTTTTTTAAAACAAAGATGGGAACTGTGCCTTCTTAGTATCTATTTTGTTGGAAACATGGATGTCCACAGCCCTTTCATATTAGCATTACATGAAGAGAATTGTCATTTTCTAGCTGACTGCAGCATGCTGAAGATGGCAATACATTTGGCAAATTTGTGCTTTAAGGTGATTTGAATTCTTGGAATTTCAATAGCAAAATAACACCAAAAATGGGCTTGGAGATGGGTATAATATAGCAGAAAAATATTGCAAAAAAAAGAATGAGTGTAGCATATAGCATAGTGTAGCCTTACCTAACATAACATTACATCCCATGGGAAAAAATAATAAAAAGAACAAAATTCCAGCAATTTTTGCTCTAGGATATTTCACTAAAAAAACCTAATGTAGAATGGCCTCATCTTTCTTTGATTAAAAAAATCTAAAAAATGAAATACATTTTTAAAACCTAACCTAACCTGACATTACCAAGCTTAACCACTTTGCTTAATGTCAGACTACCATTGCATTTTGAGGGAAAAACTGCAGAAACCCCAGCAGTAGTATACTTGTAAGCTGAGTGAACTTCCACAATATGCCTGACATTCCATGTAAAAATTAAGCCAACAATCCTTGCCCTCCATCTAAAACCCATGGCAGTTCTGGCTAATGAATCATATCCGTTTTATATTTGATAGTCATTCCTTTTCATATTATCTCCATCAATATCATAAAATATGGCAGCAGTTGCAGATGGCATCTTATTCACTTTGCATCATCAAAATGCTGCTTGAAGATCTTGGATGGCATTGGCCTACACCTGCTGATCACCAATTATGTTGTTCTACACCTACCTACCTACCTACCTACATATTATTGATCATGTCAGCCTACACCTGCAGGTAGCTGATCATGTCTGCCTACACCTATTGATAATTGATTGCATGTACTGCTACACATGCACAATGTACATCTTCCTGCAAGGAGGCTAATTAAAATTCCACCAAGTGCCTGGCAGTCCATGTAAAGATCAACTTGAAAGCATGTGTACCTTGTCTAAAATCCATGGAGTATAGCCAAATAATCCCTGCAATTTGTCATTAGATAGCAGTCCCTTTTTGCGATATCTCCATAGACATCATCAATATATTGCAGTAATTGGAGCAGGCATCTTCCCATTGTTCCATCACAATACCGCTTGAAGGTATGCTGTGACATCTGTATGTACCACATTGTGCCGGACTTGAGACAAAAATTTGAGTTGCGGTATTACCACTATAATAGATCGCACACCCTTCCAAGCATCATATTTTCGTTAAAATTGGTAGCATTTCAGTATCACAAACCCTCCTTCCCTTAGTATCTATGATGCAAGTCGGTTTAAAAAATCTTGCATGGAATAATCCATCGTATGGTTCCCTCTGCATTTTGGGCTTGGTTGCTTCAAGGCTGACATATGTGATGTTACTGCTATGAGAAGGTTTAAAAACCTTCTCATTGATGACAACCCCTAAGTTAAATTATTTAATTCTGCTGTAAATGCTTCTATGATAAAAAAAAATATTTCGGTTTTGTCTACGAAGTAGACAAAACCGTTTTTTTTTGCAACCCAAAACCCATTACATGAAACTTGTCCATTGTCATTCAGTGTGGGCCTCAACTCAAATTTCAGGACATGATTGACAAGCTATGCATGGATTAAAACATCCAATTGCATGGTATGGTGATGTGTGCTAAGTGAATGACCATTAGATTGGATGAGATATTCTGGTCTTTATTAAATGATGTGATTCAGGTACTGGTCTGCTCCAAGCCCTGATTTTTATATTCTCATTATTTTGGATTGTAAAACAGGAGTAAATATAGTAAACAAAACAAATTGCACCCTTAGTAGTATATTCATTCTAACCATGCAATCAACAGTAGATGTGGTTCATTTGCACCACAATGCTGATAGAAGTAGTTGCTACTGTGCTGTTTATAGTGGCAGGTGGTTCATTTACACTATAGTGCTGGCAAACATAGTTGCAAATGTGCTGTTTGTAATGGCAAAATAATGGACCTTATAACCAGTTGAGACACCAAAAAAAACTCAACAACTAACCAAAAAAAGGAAGCATAGTCAGTGTGATATTACTTAAGGGTGTGCTTTATTTGTGTTAAATGTCCAGGAAAACCTGAGAGTGCTGGTAGCTTAGTGTGTAAGCTAAGCATCTGGCATACCATAGGCACATGTTCTGATTCGAGACGCCCGCCCTTCATGCCAGGGGGAGAGACAGGTTACACCATATGACCTCAGCTGCTGAGTGGGTCATAAATTCACAACCATCAGGAAACCTTTGATTTCCTGGACACCGGTCTGCTCTCATGACCGTAAAAAAAGTTTTGTATCCAGCCTCTGGCACCCACAAGTCATCCTCTAGCCCAAGGAGTCCATGTTTTCCTTGTCTTAGGGTCCAGCATGATCAAATAATGTTTGGATAAGCATGTAATGAGAAGCGGGATGATTATTGGTGCTTTGGGCACATCAGAAATGGGATTGAGATTGATGTGTAGTATGCAACTTCAGAGTTTTGGATGCATGCTGATTAGTTTTTTCTTCTGTGTTTGTGCTTTTGGTGTGAATTCTATATTTATTTAAAGTCTGTCTGGCATTTTGAGAAAGAACTGGTTTTTCCTTGACTCCCAGTATCAGATCCCAGCTGTGCATCAACTCGGCCATAGTCTATATGCACCGGTTCTACATGTTCCACTCATTCGGCAAGTTCCACCGGAACCTGATGGCACCCTGCTGTCTGTTCCTGGCCTGCAAGGTGGAGGAGCAACCTAGGAAGCTTGAGTACTTGCTGAAAGTCGGCTGGAGCTGTATCCACAAAGATGGCCCACAGATGGACATCAAATCAGAGGTATTGCTTTTTATTTTGTACTGTATATGCTTGTCTGTTATTCTGGCATTGATCTAGGGTTATTACGTTTATGCTGGCGAGTTCACTACAACCACAATATACCCTCCAAGTTTTATGCTTCTAGCTTCAGTAGTTACTGAGATCTTAGTGATGTGAATCCCTGTGCTCGTTATGTGAGGTGCCCTCCCTCGCGCATGTTAAAGCCAATGTTCAACTTGAATTACATGTGGTTTCCAGGTGAGGGGAAATCAGAAACTGCTGCTTGCTTGGATTACAGTTTGAGAGCCTGACTGGCTTAAATCACAAGAAGGAAGGATGTTGGTAGATATTTTGATGGATTATCATGCCATTGTAGTTTCAGTATCATTGTTTTTTCCTCTGTTCTGTCGGTTCTGTTAGTTATCAGGATTTTGTTGGAGAAGCCATTTTTCATTCTCATGCTGTCACTTGTTCAATGGATATGTCAGTTGTTCAGTAATTGTTTGGAAGTTCTTTTGACTGTGTCTTGTGTCTTTCAGAGATTTAAGCAGCTGTATGACGAGTTGGTGAGAAATGAGAACATTCTGCTCGCCACCCTTGGGTTTGATTGTTCCATTGATCACCCACACACACATGTTGTCAAATGCTGTCACCTCATCAAAGGTGAGAATGTGTTTATTTTTATCTTCTTGTTCGTGCTATGGAAGTTGTCTGTGGTTTATAGTTTTTAATTTGTAGTACATTATGCAGCCTGTATGTCCAAATATCCATATTGAATGACATTTTTTTTCCAGCAAAGGACCAGGCTATAACATACTACTATAACATATAGCATTATGTATACTGGCTGTATGTTGTCATCCTCTTGACTGTATGGTATTCAAATGGATTGTTTTTCCACAATGATGGCAACAGTGTATGTTTTGCTATCACAGATATGAAGTTCATTGTAGAGAACTGGGTGCCATGCTATCATTAATGTCAGTGTACCCCTGAGCCCCATTTTCAATCAACATAAACACTATTTGGGGTTGGTGGACACTGTATGGCAGGGATAAATTATTCGTGGAATAAGGTGGAATATGTCACTTTCTGAACACTGAATCAACATCCCTCATAACAAAGTATCTGCACCGTGCTTCATGATGAGTCTTCATGAAGTCTTCATATATAATTTATCACAGTATCTTGTTCATTAGTATCATGCTTGTATGCTGTTGGGTCAAAATTGTTTGAAAAAAAAACTTATCAGAAATGTTAAGCGACATCGTTTCCATGGCGAATTTCAATATCTTGCTGTACTAGTTTCGACATCTCATGCCTAACAGAAAAAAAACATTATTTTAACACTGCTGTGTGGCTATGGGGGTGGAATGGGTAGCCCAGTTGGCAGCAATGCTAACTGGTGGCTCTCCATTTTCCATGGGTCGGCCGGCCGGCTGACCCGCGTGCTGCTGCTCGCTTACTCGTGTGACACACGAACGCAGCTAGCAGGGAATTGGCGCAAACCTCCTACTTCATGGCCACGAACAGGTGATTGCCTTCGCGATTGGTGTGGCGCAACGGCGGTCGCACTCGGCGTCGGCGCCCGATGCCTCCCCAGTCCCAGCCCCAGCCACGGCCGCCCCGCCCAGCTACCGGCCGCCGGCGCCGGCGCCGGCTCCGACCTCCGTCGCGCCCGCCTCGCTAGTTTGTAGTCGGTAATGCTCTTCGGTGGTGGGTCTTTTCACACTGTCCACTTCCAGCCTGGCAAGTGCTGCCGGCCGAGTGCTCCAACACAGAGACGGGCGTGCCCGGCCCGCTGTCCGTCTCGTGGGCACGGGCGCCGCCGCCTCGTCCTTACAGCAGCCATATTTTCAGACCGTCATCGTCCGACGTGCCAGCGTGCTTGCCAACCTGAAGTCACAAGCACATTGAACTGAAGATGTGTCGAGCCAGTTTGTTGGCATTGTCTTTGTCGCCTGGCGGCGCGTTCGACAGTGGTCGTCTGGGGAGCGTGTTGCGGACGTTCTTGGCCGTGAGTGACGTCATGTGGTATGTCCGTTTCGCAGTCTGCACCTGACCATGATGTGCCTGGAGTACCGGTCGACGCTGGTGGCCTGCGTCTGCATCTTCCTCGTCTATAAATGGTCCGGCCATGAGGTGAGCCACCAGCCTGCTTCGGGGGTATGCTCCTCTTCTCTTATAAAAGTCTGGATGAAAACTAGTCATGATGACATATTTATGATGCATTGTTTGCAAATGTGTAATAAAAAAATAACGAAAAAACAAACAAAAACAAACAAACAACCAAAAAAAACAATGAATTATTTGGAAGCAGAACACTCAACCACTTTCATCTGATTATGATGCATTTTATGGATATGAGCAGATTTCTGATCCAGTTTGTTTTTCCTGTGAGTATATACTAAAGCTGCACAATGCCATACGATAGCTCATCACGCCTTGCGAAGTATCAATGTGAGCAATGTGGCCTCATAAATTCAGCCTTCAGATTGCAAATATTACATCTAGCTAGATATTGCATGATTTATTCCCAAAAGACCAAGGGAATCACCCTATATGTGCCAACAAACTTGATTATTTGTTTTGGTTTTACTTGTGCACAGATGCCACTTAATTTTTGGAATTAGTAACCATCTGAGGGGGCCGCGGTAGCTCAGTTTGGTAGAGCGTCGGACTCTTGATCGTGATTGTGGGTTCGAATCTCACAACCGACGGAATTTACCGAGTCCACCCGCGACCAATCGGCGTGAGAGGTTGGCGACGCTATACAACCTAGCGGTTGAATGCGTCGTAAAAGAACCCAAGGTTCTTCTTTTAACCCTCTCGAATAGCATTAAATCTGCATTTGTATGTGTTATTTCTCGAACCCCCCCCCCCCATATTTAGGTTTCTGACACATGTTGGTGTTGGTGCCTGAGAAATTCTGTCCCATCCATTCAGGTAGCAAAATTTTGAAGTCATTCAGTGTTGAGATTATGAAGTCATGCCAATCAGGTTACCATCACCTCGATCTGTCTCTTTTATCAACATGCCCTGCGGTCACTTGTCAACTCCGCAACTTATCGAGCAGCTATAAAGTCATGAGGGTGATGGGTACCTTTCCACCTGCAACACACATTTTCCGAGTTAGTGAGCGTGGCTCCGCCGTACTTCACCTGGCTCATCCTACCGATAAATTAGTCAGTGAGTACGATTGTGTCCTCTTTTATGTCGTGCTTTGCAGGTTAGGTATTGCATGGCATCGATGTTCAGTTGAGAGGTACGGGGGCATTAAAAAAAAACAAAGAGTGGAATTCTGACTAGGAGGTGAATATAGTATAATTGCAAAAGTATATCTTGCAAACTGTAAGAAGCTTGACTACACACTATATGACCTATGCAGTTGATGCTCCCCTAAACTACAAAGCTCGACTGCACATTATCTAAGCAGAGGCCGTGTGCCTGAACTATTGCAAAATCACAGCCACTTGTCTAACCCAGTGCAAAGCGGGCAGTCCAAAATTGGGCGAAGCTGAAACCGAAGCCTGTATGCATAAAAGGGTGTGGGTAATTGGATTTCCTGTGGTTAAAACATGTGTCAGTGGGCTTCTTTTTCTTCAACTTCGTATTACCTTCCCTCTCGCCTTTGGATATGTTCATTCATTGTCTCAGAAGCATGCATGTTGCTGTGCTGGCTGCCCGGGCTGTGGTGCTAACGACGGCTGGCAACCGCAGATCCCGAAGTCGTCTAAGGGGAAGGACTGGTTCTGGTACGTGGACCGGGAGGTGACGCTCGAGCAGCTGGAGCGCGTCAGCGAGGAGTTCCTGCTCATCTTCAATCAGTGCCCCAGCAAGCTGAAGAAGAAGATTATGAACTCGAGTCGCGCCATCAGCGACCAGGTACGTTACTCTGGCGACTCCAATGACCACGTATGCCCTTCCGTCGGCTTCTGGTAACCACAAAACGGCCGGTGGTCCGGGTGACCGGGTACGTCCCCCGCCGATTGCTGGCGCTGGCAGGACGTGGTTCCGGTGACTAGTGGTCGTCTGTCTTCGTGCTAGCCATGTGTTGAGCACTGCACTCTGGGTCATGTGTTGGCACTTGGTCCGATGCTGTTCGAAGAGCTCAGAATATGGTTGGAAAGGTCTCTATATAAGTAGGTGTGGTTCTATGCTTGTGGGATGCTTTTTGCAACTTGAAAATCCATTTCGAGATATGCTTGCAATGTGACAATACATTTTTTTCTGGTGTACATTTAATTGCCATTGAAAAGAACTCGGCTGCACTCTGACAGCAAATGGGCTGTTACTTTTGTTCTGGCATGAACGGCAATCGGGGAAGGCGTCGGGTGTCCGTTAGTTCTTGACAGTTTGACGAACCCTGGCTTTGGCTGCCAGTGCATTGGAATACTTCAGGCGCTGCATGAACATTGCAGTCGATTCGCGTCTAAACTCCAATGAACAAACTGGGGTATTTAGATGAAAGGTAGGGAAAGGTGTTAGCACGTCTTTGTTGTGTTGGAATTTAGGGGAGTGTGATTATTTTCAGCTGTGCCATTTCCAATCAAGACCAAGGGACTTTGAATATTATAAGCATAATCCCATCATTACAACCGGGAAACCGACACAGACTGTCGTGGCTGGAGCGGCTGTTTCATTTACATTCCACTTCCGAAAGCAGGGTAAATTAGCAGCATTTCGCCGTACTTGACCTTCACGGGCGATTCTTTCGGCTTGGCTATTCCGACGCGTTTTGAATCTGAGCGGCAACGGAGCCCACGCCCAAGCGCTTAGCGTACTCAGCATATTTTCGTAAGTTACGGTTTCCGATAGGTATAGTGCGACAGGCCACTCGTGCGCATGTGTGTCCCACATACTTTTGTGCACTTTTGTGCACATTAACCCTCGCCAGGCCGGCCGGCAAATCCACCTTCGCCGGGTCGTGGGCTCTTGAAAGCCCCCTCCCCAACTTCCGATCTACGCATGCTTAGCTGACATGCAAAGCACCATTTGAAACTCTGGTCATGGGGAACCCGGAGCGTCCTCATAAGTGTTCAGGTCGGTAAGTTCAAGCTTGAATTCATCTGGAACATCACCTTTGAAGTATAAAATTGTGTTCCAAGAAGAACTAATATGATACTGAAACATTTTTGTAAACTGTCCAGCTTCTGACCTCGTGATCTGACCTCAGGTCCCACTAAGGCAATGCACAAATTGATAAACCGATATATTCAGCCTCCGCCGAAGTGTAGACTGCTTGTGAAGTAATTCCAAAGAAATGTCAAATCAGATTAGTTACAGGAGTTCAGGTTATTTCTGGTCGTCCAATGTCGTGTCGTTATGCGTGTTCTTTATCATTTTCGGTGTGACAAAAATTGCTCCCAAATTGCATTTTCCCACTGAATACGGTATAAATATGCAGACATTGACCTGGTCCCAGGTCAGTGACATTGACCATAATTAACATTTCCAGATAGCTTGTTTGCCTTCAAATGACTGCATGCTCTTGAGTTCGGTGCTTATATGTTGTGATCACTCTTATTGGTTGCACTTCGAAGATTGTAGCATCTCCCTTTGACCCGTCCCAGATTAATGGCCTTTCATGACCTGTAGCCATTATTATTAAAAAAAAATGCAGTCACCGGCTGTCTTTTTTTCATCGGTTTGACGCCATCCATTATTATAAACCTTCCAGTAAAAAAAATCGCAGCAACGAAAAGAAGACATGGAAATGCAGACACCGACTGCGTTTTGGATATTATAAACCTTAACTGTGGCAGTCTTTGCGCAGAAAATTGAGTCACGTTTGTAAAATAACTCGGGCTCGTGTCGTGAAAAAGAAGCAAGTCAGCCGTGTCATCTTCTCCATTGCCAGCCGCATGCTACCGTATGGATAGCGTATGCGAATCATGGCTTAAACACAGGCTTAACAAGATCGGGTTGGGGCAAGAATGGAAATGACTCAAAACTGGGACCACTTTTGCAGCTTATTCCACTACAAATAAATACAACATATTTTAAGCATTCTAATACAGCCTAGATAGTGTAAAAAATTACAAGAGCTATGCAATGAAGGAGACTAGAATTAGTGAGTTTCTGCATTGTAGGAGCAAAATACACAATGTGGTGTGCCCTAGACAAAAATAAAGCAATGTTCCATTCACTAGGGTGGCATTTGTCCCACATTCAGTCAATATGATATTTTAGTTCATGCATAGCTTACAGTCCACGGAAAATATTCACTTTTTTGTAAGAGTTAGGTTATGTTGTGTTCAAAAAGTGGTGACAGCCAGCAACTAATTGCCAAATGAACCTGAGGTAGGTAAGTGGCATTTAAGCTTGACATAAACTACATATTTTCTGAGCATTGCCAGGAAATATAAGTTCAACAAGCCATGCTATATACCTATTCACCAGGTGGGTAATACAATTTCTATCCACATAAGTCAATGTGAACAATTTGCACAGTTAATGGTGGCAAACTTGCTTCTGCATCACACACAATTGAAAATGGGAAATTATCACAAGTTTATGGCATGGGTAATGTAATGTGTAGAAAGGGACTGCAGATTAGGGGGGGGGGGCAGGGGAGGAGCAAGCTATCCTGTAGCTCTGGCAAAATTTCACCTCAATTATATGACATTGCTTGGAAAGAAATGAAGTAAATCATGTTTGCCCCCAACTCTGCAGAGGACCCACCAACTCTTGGTGAATAAACATCCCCGAAGGTGGGGTGGGGGTGGGGGGTGATAACATCTTTTTTTTAATGAATTGTTTTCATGTATCACCATATGGTTAATGCTAAACTTGTGCATAAAGTGGTGGGAGCAGTGCCTAGAGTATTTATATCTATACTGTTCGGCATAGCCAGGCCCCCTCAAAAAATTTTCGGATTTTAGCATGAAGCATATGGTGATGCACAGTACGAATGGAGTAAAAAAAAAAAACTACAAAATGTGTGCCTGGAGCCCCCTAGCATATTTGAAGTGGCATCCTCGGGCAGTGCACACCATTCCCCAAACTGCATACTATGGCACATTTTGACGAGATCTCCTTGCAAGTTGGAGCAGCAGTTTGAGAAAGTACAACATGTTTGGGAAGATTTTGCCAAATAAAGAAATATTCCATTCACTAGGGTGGCATTTGTCCCACATTCAGTCAATATGATATTTGAGTTCATGCATGGCCACAGTGCACCCAAAATATTCACTTTTTTGTGATAGTTAGGTTATGTTATGTGTCCAAAAAGTGGTGACAGCCAGCAACTAATTGCCAAATGAACCTGAGGTTGGTAAGTGGCATTTAAGCTTAACATAAACAGTACATATTGTCTGAGCATTGTCAGGAAATATAAGTTCAACAAGCCATGTTATATACCTATTCACCAGGTGGGTAATACAATTTATATCCACATAAGTCATTGTGAACAATTTGCACAGTTAATGGTAGCAAGCTTGCTTCCGCATCACACACAATTGCAAATTGGAAATTATCACAGGTTTATGATATGGGTAATGTAATGTGTAGAAAGTGACTGCAGTTTAGGGGGAGGCAGGGGAGGAGCAAGCTATCCTGTAGCTCTGGCGAAATTTCACCTCGATTATATGACATTGCTTGGAAAGAAATGAAGTAAATCATGTTTGCCCCCAACTCTGCAGAGGATCCACCAACTCTTGGTGAAGAAACATCCCCAAAGGTGGGGTGGGAGGTGATAACATCTTTCTTAAATGAATTGTTTTCATGTATCACCATATGGTTAATGCTAAACTTGTGCATAAAGTGGTGGGAGCAGTGCCTAGAGTATTTATATCTATACTGTTCTGCACAGCCAGGCCCCCTAAAAAATGTAGGTTTTACCGTGAAGCATATGGTGATGCACAGTAAGAATGGAGTGGAAAACTACAAAATTAGTGCCCGGTGCCCCTTAGCATATTTGAAGTGGCATCCCCGGGCAGTGCACACCATTCCCCAAACTGCATACTATGGCACATTTTGACGAGATCTCCTTGCAAGTTGGAGCAGCAGTTTGAGAAAGTACAACATGTTTGGGAATATTTTGGGTAGCAATCCACCGCTTTTGCAGTAAAAATGGAATGTTCTTGGTGTTAATCACACAAAAATGATAGATTATAAACCATATACTGCAAATATAACTAAAATTTCTTGATAAGCATATCACTGCAGGATTTTTCTAACGCAGGTTTTTAATTTATTGAAATATCGACCAATGAAACCTACAAGTTCCTTGTCGTAAAGTTCTAGTGTGAATGACGTCATAAGCTGTGTCTTCTATTTTGGGCAAAAAAATACAGACAAGTGGAGAAAAGAAGACAAGGTTTGACGCTACGGCGTCTTTTTTTATAATAATGGGAAGGGTGTCGTTATTTTTTTCACCGTCTGTATTTTTATTTGCAGCCAGTGACAGCATTTTGTTTTATAATAATGGCTACTGGACCTATATTTTTTCACGAAATATGCAAAACATGTATAATAAGCCACTGAAAATTTGGTGTCCACTCGTTATGAGCGCCAAATGACCCTGTAGTCGGTGCGCCCTTAAACCCAAATAATCAATCAAAGGTGTCCTCGGGGTTTTGTCTCTTTTTATCACTATCTCAGGTGTCCCTCAGACCCACACTCCGCCCCCACCCTCCGGCCCAGCAAGAGATACCGTCCGGGGATGCCTGCATCCTCCGCAGGCCTTCGTGACGCTTGCGTTCCCCATTGGCTTCCCTGACGTGTCTGTATTTTTGGGATGGTCACGTGCTGCTGGTGTGCTCTGCGGGCTGTGACACGAGCTGTGCAGGCTACTGTAGTACTGGTGAGCTCGTCGTGATGACCGGGCATGTATTCCGCAGGAGGCGGAGCAGATGAAGAGGCAGCGGAGTGACGCGGTTCGGCCGCGCCCGTCGACGTCGGCGGCGCCGGCCGCCACGCCGCAGTCGTCGAGCGGCGGCGGCGTCGCCCCGGCCGGTCCGTCGGCACCGGCGGCACCGACGGCGGCCGGTCCGTCGGCACCAACGGCGGCCGGCAGTGCGCCGCCTGCCGCCGCCTCCGCCGCCTGCCGCTCAGGTGAGCAGCTCGTCCTACGCTGACCCGTCACTGCTCCATTCCACAGTGATAAATTATTCGCGAAATGGGGTGGAATATACCACTTGCTGAGCACTGAATCGACATCCTTGGGAACAAGTGGTCTAGGGGTAAGATGCTCGTCTCACAATCGAAAGATTGTGGGTTCGAGTCTCGCCTGTCGCTACTCTTCGCCCGCGACCAATCGGCGTGAGAGATTGGCGACGCTATATGACTCAACGGTCGACGTGTCGTACAACCAGGCGCGCACCCAGGATTTTTCCATGGGGGGGGGGCCGGACCGAAAAGGGCACTTGGCCGGCTCCAAAAGGGCACTTTGCGGCCCGGGGCACACTGGAAGGTTTGCTAACCGGGGGGTGCGTGAATTTTCCATGGGACACGTTATATGTTATAGCACCGAACCCTTGTATTTACAATAAGGCATAGGACAGGTAAGGGCACAGGGGAATGTCATTTTTAGGCCAAAAGGGCAGTTTTGGGCCCAAAGGGCACCTTTGGCACAGGCGGGGCACATAAGGCAGGTGATTTTTGGGCTAAATTTGGGACATTCCGGTCAAAAGGGCACTTTTGGCCAAAAGGGCACTGGTCTCATAGGGGGGGGGGGCCCCCCCCCCCCTCCGGTGCGCCTATGCGTACAACCAATAACCAACCGAATCGACATCCTTCCCAAAGAAGTATCGACATCGTGCTTCTTGGTGCGTGTTTATGAAGTCTTCATGTCTCGTTTATAGTTGTATCCCATTTACAATTAACATATTTATCCTCACCATAACTGATCCGGTATCGCGATAACGAACACCCCGTAGCGCAATTCCAGGTGGGGGGGGGGGATTACCTAATGATGTGCTACTTTATGCAATAACAACCTAGCACAGGTGTTTATATCGTTATCATTGATATCGATATCCCCGAATTAGGTACTTCTCAAAATACGCAAAACGGGAAGTCATGTACGCAATTGTTTCAAATCTGGATTTGCAAGACTTCAAAAATGCCTTTGAAAAGCATTATTTAATTGGCGATTATGACATCCTGCTTTACACGTTGACATTTCACACATAGCGAGGGATCGTTATTTTAACACTGACCTATCACCCCCCCCCCCCCACACTTCTTTCACTAGGCAGCTTGTTGTTTCCGCTGTCCTCCGCAGTCTGTTCCGCAATCAATGCATATAGCAGACTTGCTAACATGCTCGACACTAGATCCCACAAACGATCTTCCATAGTCGACGTCGAATTTTGTCACGCCTACCCTATAAATTATCGATCTTGAGGTTTGATCTTTCTTGCCACTCTCGTCGCATTATCGCACATGCGCTTGCATATTGCACAGCACCGCCCACACTCCTGTCGTGTGGGATTGATGTAGCGATGCATGCAAGTGACGGGGGGGGGGGGCATGATACACAGGAGGTTTCAGAAGACTCGTGTAATTTTCAGTTTCAGCATCAATGCTATGTTTTGCATGCAAAGAAAGGACCTAACCTTGTTGAGAACTAACAGTGGTCCCAGACCAGATCCTGCATTTTTTTCCCTTCGAAAGGGACTGCACCAGCTATGAGCGTCAATATTCGCAAACTTAGCAAATTGTAATTGAGCAGTTAAATTAAACCGCAGTCGCCTTCTAAAGCCGCGGTAACTATAATAGGAGTCTAAAGTTGCCTGAAGAGAGCATAATATTTTTTAACGAAAATCGCGAAAAAGGCTGATATGGACCATACAGTTAACCAAAAAGGCCTCGAATCCCGAAATCAGCTCCGAAATGGCACAGCAAGAACAGGGGGGGATTGTTAGTCACGCCCTTTGCCCCCTTTGATCCGTCCCGTCTGACTCTCAGTATGTTATTATTTTTTTAAGCTCTACCTGTGGATCGCACAATTCCTCTGAAAATCTAGAAAGGAATTCCGACCATTCAATCCCAAGTGACCGATTTGCAAGTACATCTGAGGACTGTTCTCATGTCTTTACAGGTTTATACATGCTTTTTAACACACATGCACCTCGTTGGCCGCCAATGGAACTCTAAAGATTCTCATGATGACAGGTATATCATGTATGGTATAGTCATGCAGAATCAAAGATAACTGATGGAAAATCGCATTCAAACCTCATATTCTACCTGGTAGTATAGATCACAGTAGCAGAGTAACCAGCGTTTCCACGAAGGAGGTGGAGAGGGTTGAAAAGAACATATAACAATAGCAAGGAGCATTTGCAAAAGAAAAAACAACAAGGTACAACAAAGATATACGAAGAATACCACCAGCAACATAGAAAACCATGGCAATATAGAAAACCACAAAGAGAGCACATCATCTACGACAAACGCAACATAAGTACTTCAACAATGACATACTTCAGACCGTGTATTCCACTCTTGGTTGGTTATTGGTTTTACGACACATCGACCGTTGAGTCATGTAGCGTCGCCAATCTCTCACGCAGATTGGCCGCGGGCGAAGAGTAGCGACAGTTGAGACTCGAACCCATGACCTTTTGATTGTGAGACGGGCAAATTACCCCTATACTACTAGTCACCTGTATTCCACTCTAATTTGCATATTAATGCGCACGAGAAGCCATGCTTTTACTGCAAAGGCAATAGTCCACCTGTCTGAGCCCCTCGTAGCATGACCAATAGGGAAGCTTGTTCGTGAGAATGATTTGTCTGTTACCACCACGTTTGGCATACTGGCAGGAGCCATTTCAAGGCATTTGTCATTGAACAGCTCTGTTTGCCAGGCCGTAGATACGCTTTGTCTGCATTTTCGGGGGGGGGGGAGGAGTTAATGCCAAACGAGTGGTCAAGATTACCTTAAAAATGTTTGTTTCTGGTAAACTTCCAGGCATGGCATGAATTGCTCAACCATGCCACACTGTGGCAAACTCAACATGAATTTCAGAACACTGTACGTATTACATCATTGTTGACAGCAGTATCTGATGTGGTTATGGTTTTCAGCTCCGCCTCCTGATCATGCGGCTAGTAGCTGTCGACCTAGCCATCCAGTGGCACATCCGGCCCCTGCTCCCGTACGGCCCGAGACTCACAAGATCGGACTGCGCGCCTACAAGGAGAAGAAGGAGCGCGAACACTTCGAGCGCGAAAAGAAGGCACACAGCGAGCGAGAGCGTCGAGCGGCACGGCCACCTCCGCCCAAGCCGGAGCCGGGCCGACCGGCCGGGGCCGGCGGCGACGCAAACAGGTCACGTGTCGACGTGCTGCACAAGCCGAGCAGTGTCAGCGACCTGCGCGACCTGCTGAAGGATGTCGATGGCCGACACAGCCTGCTGCACGGTGTCGAGCACCCGGCACACCGCGGCACCGAGCCGAGCCGGCCGCCGCCGTCACGAACCCATCCGGGCCACGTGCGGCCACACCCGTCGGCTATGTCCGACAAGCCGCCGCACCCGCGTCCCGGCAACGCTCCGGCCGCCGTCACGCCACAGAACAAGCACCGGCCTGACGGCGAGCAGGCGCACAAGCCCGGCCACCACCACCGCCGGCCGCCGCAGACTGTACCGCCGATCAAGCAGGTGAAGGTTGAGAAACCGCCGCCGCCTCCCCACCCGCCTATCAAGCAGGAGCCTGCACCCGAGCGTTCTGACCTCAATGGGCTGGTTTTTCCACCCATGCAAAAGAACCCTCCGGCCGGCATGAGTGGCACCAGTCTGGTGTCGTCAATGCGCGAGCTGATCCCGCCGCTTGGTCTGGACCCAAGCATTAGTCCGCTGTCGCCTTTGTTCCCAGAGACGTCGCCCAATCTAGACGACGTACTCGAAGGCAAGCTTTTGGTGCCCCAGAAGGAGCAGGAGCTGCCGGCCAGTGTTGTCAAGGTCGAGCCGTTGCTGTCTCCGCTGTGTTTCGCCTCGCCCTCGCCGCCCAAGCCACAGCCGGCGCCGGTCGTGGTGAAGACTGAGACGTTCGTGGTGCGGACGGAGCCGGCCGCGCCTGCGCTGGTCGCCGAACCGACCAAGCCCAGGCCAGCGCCGCTCTCCCCGCTGAAGCTGGCCTCGAGCGGCGGCGGCGGCTCTATCTTCAGTCCGCCGCCGCGGCCCGGTCGCCACCAGTCGAGCGATCCTGAATTGGTGCTGCCCAAGGTGGATGACATTCCCATGTTCAGCCCACTCAAGGCTGGTACGAGTAGCATCAAGCTGCCGACTGAGCTACGCTCCTGCTCCATCAGCAGCCACGACAGCGACTTCGAGGTGGCCGACGTGCGCGGTCGACCGACGCTGGCGCCGGCGGCGGCGTCCGTGCCGACTCAGCCGCCACCTCCGCCTGCACCGCAGCTGACGCCGACGCCACCGCCTCAGGCAGCCGCTCCGCCGCAGCCTCCTTCCCAGCTTACCAAGGTGGTGTCGGCGCCGCCGTCGCTGCTTAACGCCCCCGTCACCCACAACCCCAGCGCGCTGTTCGGTGACTCCACGGCGCGTGACGACCGCCACAAGCACCACAAGGAAAAAAAGAAGAAAAAGAAGGAACACAAGGAGCACAAGCACAAGAAGGAAAAGAAGCACAAGGAGCACAAGGAGAAGAAGAAGGACAAGCATCGCGATCGGGAGGAGACCTCTCACCTGAAGATCACGATCTCTAAGGACAAGCTGGGTGGCACGGATTCAGCACCGTCACTGGAAGCCGGCGTCGGCAACAGCATTCCCAAGCTGACGATCCGTCGCGGCGACGGCAGCCCCATATCTAGTCCCGGCAACAGCCTCAAGATTCGCATCGGCAAGGACCTGCGCGTGACGCCCGCGGACGGCTTCAGCAGCAGCAGCAAGAAGAAGCGCCGCCGCAACAGCTCCGAGTCTGACCCGGGAAACCTCATCCTGGTGCACGGCCAGTCGTCCGGCTCCCGCCACAAGCACAAACACAAGCGGCACAGGGAGGTGAGTTACCGCGGCAGACAGCGCACGCCCCAGGCAGCACGGGGTGAGTTACCGAGGCAGACAGCGCACACCCCAGGCAGCACGGGGTGAGTTACCGAGGCAGACAGCGCACACCCCAGGCAGCACGGGGGAGTTACCGAGGCAGACAGCGCACACCCCAGGCAGCACGGGGTGAGTTACCGAGGCAGACAGCGCACACCCCAGGCAGCACGGGGTGAGTTACCGAGGCAGACAGCGCACACCCCAGGCAGCACGGGGTGAGTTACCGAGGCAGACAGCGCACGCCCCAGGCAGCACGGGGTGAGTTACCGAGGCAGACAGCGCACACCCCAGGCAGCACGGGGTGAGTTACCGAGGCAGACAGCGCACGCCCCAGGCTGCATGGAGAGGTGAGCCATTGAGACGTACAGCACAACGTCAATGTAGGCGGCACTGAAAGGTGAGTTAGGCGTCCACCTCTTGTATGGGCGCCCGATGACCATGTAGTCGGCGCGCCCTTAAACCCAAATAATCAATCAAAATTAAGGTGTCCACCTCAGTAGCTGGGGTGTGCCGCGCCAACCGGCGTTGAGACACGGCCTCTTCAACTGGTTCAACGTGTCTGTTGGGTTTCATTGGTCATCATTCTTGTACATCATTGCCATGCTCGATAGTGTGCATTTGTTTGATGATAACGATGTTGCCTACAAAGGAGGGCTGGTTTTGGCTGCATTGCTTTCCCAGTTAACGTTGTAACGGCTGACCAGGAATCTCGATGGTATGATCAGGCTCGTAAAGTGTATGTTACTGCATTATTTCGGGCGCAAAATAGCCGAGGAAGCGGACGCCCCTGGAATCTCAGCTACATACTTGCACACACGTTATTTGAGCCTGTTAAGACTAGGTTGGAAACTTTCACCACAAAGCCTGTTTTTGCCGGCATGTGTCGCGAAAATACTTTGCTTAATATTCTTCAAACATATGTTATATCCTGTTCGTCTGTCAAGTAGTGTCACTTATCTTACAACGTGTATAGTACATAGAAATAACAAAATTGGAGCTAAAGATGTCACAGGAAGTGTAAACATGGCACCAATTTATTGACTTGAGTTATTTATATGAGATTTTATTTTAAATTTGAGTTCCAATTTATTGATGGGAGTCATTAATTATGGGTGCTAAATGACTCCGTAGTCCGCGCGTCATTAAACCCAAACAAACAGTCAATCAATCCATTCATTCGTTCATTTATATATGTATTTATTTATTTATTTGTTTATTATTATTTGTTGTATATTTATTTATTTGTTCGTTCGCTCGGTCGTTCGCTCGTACTTTGGTTCGCTCACTGTTTCGATGCTTCGTTCTTTCGTTCGCGCGTTCTTTCCTTCCTTCCGTCGTTCGTTTCAACTATTTACTACCGCATCCATTCGTTCATCAATTCATCCATTCATTGTATTCCATTGTCCATCTCATCCATGCATGCATTCATTCATTCATTCATTCATTCGTCCGTCCGTCCGTCTGTCCATCCATCCATGCATGCATCATCCGTCCGTACATCCATCCATACATTCATTCATTCATTCATTCATTCATTCATTCATTCATCCATCCATCCATCCATCTATCCTAAATATGTAGTCAAGATAGTCATCGGTTGAGCTGCATAACCGACGCAGTCGATGCGCCCTCCCCCCCCCCCCGTCATCGGTTGGTTATTTGCGTCGAGTCGTTCTGTTCCTGACAGAATTTCTTCAGCTAACTTACGTTGAAAACGTGTGTTTCGAGGACGTTTTATGCTTGCGATTTTTATTAGCCCAACATGCCCTGGTCACAGTTGGGTTTGTGTTCTGTAGTTATAGGTGTGGAGAGGAAAATCATTAGGTAATCGAGCATGGGCAGGGTGATTTCCTGAAGCCTGTGGCATCAGAAGCTTAGTTTGTACTTTCTAATGAATCTTGAGCGCTTTGTCATAGAGCAGTTCATTGTCAAACAGCACCATTCAGCCTCCAAATGATAAAAACGAGAGGATAATTTACTGGAGATGATAATCTTCCGAATGCCAAACATCCACAAACAGACCGTTTGTGAAGAAACAACATCCTCTAATCCATCCATTTTTCATGCCATCCCATCCTGGTGAGATTGTACTTAGTTCGCCCGTCCCCTGGGATGAGCACAGCGTGCGATGAGGTGGCCGTGGGCGTGAAGCGTCCGGGAGCTGCGCGTGTAGGCGCCGTTCTGTGCGCGACTGATGACTGATGGTGGACGCCCGCTGCCGGCAGGACTCCGAGCACTCGGACACGCTGCACTTCTAAGTCGTCGGCCATCACGCCTGGCCCACCGTGGTGCTGTCCCGTGCCGTGCGCACAGCCTCAAGCCTCAGGCGCCAGCTGCATGCTTGTATCAACACTGTGATGTGAACCCGCGCTCGCGCGCGATGCGCTTCCCGGCGCCGCCCCGGCCGCGCGACTGCGACTGCGACTGCGACTGTGGCGGCGGCGCCGGCAGTGGCAACCGAGTGCTGTGATGGAACTACGTGTAGTCTTTCGTTGGCGGCGCGGCGCGGCGCACGAGCGCTGCGGCCGCCGTCGCCGTGGACAGCCCGGCGGGCTCTGCCGGCCCAACATTTTAGCCGTAATGTGCGCGGTGCGGGTGTGGTCGGCCGGTGCGCCGCCTCCAGTGTGTGCCGCCACCGTGTGCTCAGCTGGAACTCCCGGCACTGATCGCGCCTCGGGATCTTTATATTCTCTGTGCAATGTGCGGGCCGCGCCTTCAGTACTAGACGCAGTGGCCGTTTTGTACCTACGTATATTTTGTATGTACCGTGATGTGTGTCGTTATGCATGTGTGCATATTGTCATGTATATTTGCAATGGCACTGTGTCCCGCTCGTAAAAGCTAAGCAGACGCCGCATTTATGCAATAAAATAGAAAACTCGCTCCTTGTGTTTGTTTTCTGGTACCGTGAGAATCGAAACATGAAAGCTGCTGTGATCAGAGACCACGCCATGAATTTCCGATGGTGCACAGTTGGTCGTAGTTGTTCCTTTCTGAAATGTCGCGCTGTGCCACGGTGAATATCGTGACCACGATGTATTCAGCAACTGGGGCCAAATGGCGTCGCCTGCCTCTCGTCCTGGCAGGAAGGGCGGGCACAGCGGGTAATCGAACCCCGTATCACTGACATAACGGACTCTCGGCTGAATCGCTGAACTATCGACGGGCGTCACACCACGGTCGAGCAAGACATCGCGATATCGCAAATATTCTGTCACCTACTCTATGTACTAAGTGTAAATGTCCATCATGCTTCCGAACTTTCACGATGAAGAACTGATAGCCTGCTGTTCAAATAACATCGAATTTATGCTTCAGCAATCTAACATCCGATATCGATACTCCGAAAAATATCTGAAGACTTACAAAGCAACAAATCCAGCCCGCGTCATGAGGCTGACGAGGTCTTCCACTTGAAAATTCTTCAAAAATAAAAAATGTAGCCATAAATTGGCTAGAGTTATGCAACGGTTTTGAGGATCAACGTACTGGTAGAAAAATGAACAAAATGTTCGCAAGATCGCTCCCCGACCCGCCGCCGCATTCCATGGTATCCTACCCATTCTAGGAATTTATCGCACCAGGACAGACGCATTTCCCTGAATTGAGTGCCGTCAGCTGACACCTTCAGGGGAATGAACAAATACTAATTCACATTACTCGGTGGAGATGGCGGCACAATCGAAACCGCCTGGAGCGGGACTGGAAGGTGAACAGGAATGGCCGGTCCGTTTTCACTCGGCCACTGCTGCTGTCGCGCGTCGCTACTGGACAGCTGGCGGTCAAGCCAGCGTGGCTACTTCCGTGTATGTGATAAACGCACCTGTGGCGCGCGTGCGTGCGGTGTGTGTGTACATGCCGGCAGACTGATATGCCTAGTTTAGCCACCCTCTCCGTGTGGCTGCTGCTCTGTCTGGGTGAGTGCGCCGGCCGTCTGGCGGTCGCAGGCGTCCGTCGATGGTGCCTGGCACCTGTGGGACGGGCGATACGTCAAACTGGCGCGGCCTCGACATGGTCGTCTGGCGGGCGGGGCCGCCCTTCCCAACGGTCACTGCGGCCCCTTGTGCTGTTGACCTTGGTATGGTATAGTGGACGGTATACTCTCTCCACCTATATATGGGTCAGTCGCCAACCACTGCCCGGGCGCCAGGTGCTTGTCGACGGCAATTTGTCAGCTGTCTGATGGCGCTGCTCTAGATTTGTGGAGATATAGGAACGTTCCCGGGTGGGAGGCAAGAGAATTTGTAGTCGGTTATTTGTATGCGACTATAAAACTGCTCCCAACTCATATGATTGCCGGTGATGGAGTCAGTATAAGAGAAAACGATCTGTGGATGGCCCGTAATCTCGTCCATTAAAGACTAGTGTACTAGAAACTGGTATATATATATACATATATATATATATATATATATATATATATATATATATATATATATATATATATATATATATATATACCGACGCCTTGGGGCCCTTGCGGACCCCTCAAGGCGTTGGTGCAGGGTCCCTTACGGACCCCCTAAGTCGACGTATGGGGCTCCTGGATCGACGAAAAGGGCCCCGGGCTGACGGAAAGGGTCCAGGGCCGATGCAGAAGGTCCCGAGTCAACGAACAGTGTCCTCAGGAAGATGTGGAGGGCCCTTGACTGGGCTAACGTGAAGGGCTTCTAGATCGACGGAGGTGGTCCCGGATAGTTGGGAGGGCCCGGCCTGACGGAGAGGGCCCCGAGTCAATATGAAGGGCACCTGAGCTGTCGCAGAGCTCAAGCCGAAGAAACTGGAGCTGGAGGACCCCTGACCCAGTGGCGTAGCCAAGGGTGCGAAGGTGGCAGTTGCCTCCCACCCCACCCCACCCCTGGAGGGTTGGAGTGGGTCCTCCAGGCGACAGCCTTGAGGGGCCCGCGAAGGCGCCTGAAAGCGTCGATGCAGGGTCCCGCAAGAGTCTCCTCGGCCGACATAAAGGGCCCCTGGACTGACGAAAGGGGACCCGGGCTGACAGAAAGGGTGCCGGGCCAATGAAGAAGACTCCGAGTCAACGGAGAGTGCCCTCGATAAGATGTTGAGGGCCCTTGACTTGGCTAATGTGAAAGGCTTCTATTTCGACGGAAGGGGCCCGGTTCGATGGAAGGGCCCCCGGGTTAACCGACAGGGCCCCGAGCCAATATGAGGGGCCCGTGGGCTGATGGCGGGGTACAAGCCGAAGAAAGGGCCCCTGACCTGATGGAGAGGGCCAAGGCATTTGAAAAAGCGCCTGCGGCTTGCCGGAAAAGGCCCTGAGTCGTCAAAGAGGGCTCCTGAGACGACGAATGGGGCCCAAGCCATACAAGGACCCCTGACCTGATGGAGGGCGCCAAGCTAATAAAAAAGGGCTTCCGGCCTGATGGAGGTCCTGGATCGCTCAGGAGGGACTCTGCACCGAAGGAGAGAACCCGTAGCCGTGAAAGACCCGGGGCCATCGGAGAGGGCCCATAAATGGCATAAAGGGCCCCTGGGCCGACGGAGGGGACCGAAACCGCACAAGAGGCCCTTGTGTAATAGAGGAGGCCCAAGCTTCGGAAAGAGGGGCCTCCGGCCGGACTGAGAGTGTGCTGAGCCATGAAAGAGAGTTCCTGAGTCGACGGAGGGGCCCTGGGCTGGATGTGCTGGCCACTGGGTCGGCTGTAGCTCACGCTCAGAGCTGACATCGGGACTCAAGCCGATAAAGAGGCCCCCGAGCTACGGAGACTATCCGGGCTGAAGCGGATGGTTTCCGGTGCTACGTAAAGGGCCTCTAAGGCCATCGGGGGCCTGAAATGTTAAATAGCAGTGGCATTTTCAAGGTGTAAAGGGCACCCACCCCCTTCACGAGTCCGATGGGGTCCTCCATGCGACTGCCCTGAGGGGCAAAAATATAACCGAGGAAAATTAAAGCGCATCTTGCAGCTTGGGTGGAAAGAGCCCTAGAGACTTGAAGACTTCCAACATGAGGGCTGACAAGGGCGTAAAGACAAAATGGGCTCACCAGAGAGCTGGAATGCCCATGCCAGCTGGAAAGATCAGCCTCAGCTGCAATGGCCCCTGACAGCTGAGGAATAAACAGGGCGCCTGAGGGGGGATGAACGGGACACCTTAGAGCCTAAGAGGACTAGTGAGGGCCCATCTCAGAACTGAAATACCCCCGTGATGAGAGCTATGCAGGGCTATTAATGACTGTGATGGACCCCTAAGAGCATGACAGGACCGTGAGGGATGAAGAGGATCTCTGAGAGTCAGAGAGGACTGGACTGGCACTCTTCTGATGTTGAGAGCGGCTTCTAATGGACGAATATGGTCCCCTGAGAGATGAAAAATTATTTGATGACTGGTGATTGTTGTCAGGAATGTCCAGCCTCAAAGCTAGAATGTTGTTCAAACCGCAAGAGCTGTCTATAACTGGGAAGGGCACTAGCAGCTTGAGATGGCCCTTGTGGGCTACCAGAGCCCCCTTGAGAGCTAAGTGGAGCTCCTGAGGTTAACGATGGTTGTGAGGAATACCGTGGGCTTGCGTCAGAGCTAGAAAGCATTTGAAGCTAGACAGACTGTGAAGGACTGGGAAGGGTCCCTAACAACTGGAGAGGGCCTCTGGCGATTCAAAATGGTCACTGAGCGCTAGAGAGGACTGGACTGAGATGCTCATGAGGCTTGGAAGGGATCCCTATAAGAAGAACATGGCCTCTGAGATCTAGAGATAGCTCCTAAGGGCTAGCAACGGCTGTGGGGAATACTGAGACCGGCTTCAAAGCTGGAATGCCCTTGATAGCCCAAAAGGCCATAGAAGGCTGGGGAGGGCACCTGAGAAATAGAACGGACCGGCCTGTAGTGCTCCTCAGGCTTGGGACGATCACTCAGGGATGAGCAGAGCCACCTAAGAGTTAAGGAAAGTTAATTTCAACAGCTTCACGTCCAGCTACGCGAAACAAAATAGCAACATACATTTTTGGATGTCGACACAATACGTTATCTAAAATATAAGTGAGAAATGAATAAATGCAAATTATGTCATGAAGATGCAATGCAGCGAAAGGTCACCGATTAATTTAGGTTTCTAGACACTGGGAAATATGCTCAATTTGTAGCATTGAAATGTTATGCATAAGCGCTAAAAGCTGCGTTCAAGACCGCAGTGCTGCAACGCATTCCAAGGAAGCTATGAAAAATAATGGATTTGATATAAATTTACGAAATCCATTCAGTACATTCTCAGTTAGAATATAGCAGGGACTGGTGACAGGGAGAGGACAGTTAGAATATAGTAGGGGCTGGTCACAGGGATAGGACAGCTAAAATACAGCAGGGACTGGTCACAGGGATCAGACAGTTAGAATATATCAGGGACTAGTGACGTGCTTGTGAGAATGTGAGACACTGTTGAAGACGCATAGATCCCAGGCTAATTTATATTGGCTTGCTGCTTTCCATGGGCTATACGGTCCTATTCGATCTACATGGATCTCAGCAACGCGTCTGATAAGTGTGAATAGTTATGCTCAATTGATCAATGCTGACTTCTACATAATGTGCAGAGAGGCAGATCATTGACTGTCAATGGTGCCCGAGGGCGTGAGGTACATATCAGGGCGAGAGACCGATGGTAAATACCCAAGGGTAAATATACCTAATACCTAAATACAAAGGTAAATACCCGTGATCTCCAGTGATGAAGACCTCATGGAGACACCAGCTGGTTAACTTAATACCAACTGGCATTTAGTACTTATTTCTATCGGACTGATATTGTAGACGTGCCATGGTGCCTGCTAATCGCTAAATGGAATGCCCCAGGTGGCCACACTTGAATATGTGTTAATCATACAGAGATGGATGCAGCTGAAAATACGGCAGGTAGAATGGCGGCTACAACTTTTTTAGAATGCTCCATAAATTATACCATTTTGACTGGGAAAATATACTTAAATTGGCTTAGAATCCTTCCCGCCCTAGAATCGTACATACAGGCAGGTTTACAGACTGCTGAATTTTAATATTTAGAACGCCAATACCGGTTGGATGGCTGTTTTCATTGGAAATATCACGCCTTCGTGTGTGTCTGTGTGGCACTTGCGATGAGAGGAGACTACGTGATGATCGGTGAACTTCTCTCTCATTGTGGCCTGTGATCTTGAAATAGCCGGCGGTGACTGGGCGCCTGTTGCACCGTGTGGCACTCGCGCGATGGGAGCTATGTAGTGATCGGTGAACTTTTGTCACCATTGTCATTGTCACCTGTGGTGTTGGAATAACCGGGGTGGTGTCCGGGCGCCTGTTGCAGCGGCTGTGGCCTCCGGTCAGGAGGACGAGGATGCCTACTTCGGCAAGTACATCAACAAACTCAACTCACGGCATCACCAAGTGTCTGGTGAAGTGTACGCGGTCGACGAGCACACCATCCTCATCAAGGTCAGCATTGCGGCGAAGTGTGCGCACATGTCACGCCCATCCGTGTGGACATTCTGGGAACGTGTACGTACGTGCGTGTACATACGTACCCGATGGGCTGAGCCTCCGAGGAGATGAGCGACTTATCCTCGTCTATGATCCCTCGTGCGGTCCACTACTCCGAAGTGTGAATACACCCCACTCCGTCACCGCCAACAGGCCCCCGGCTGCGGGCTTATCTGTTAAAACGTTGTTCACCATTCAACAAGGGGAGGACAGCGATACTGCGTTTATAATAACGAACAATTGTGTTGCCATCGGTGAATTTAACTCTCAGATGACGAATTGTGTGGCTCACGGTGGGTATTCCTCCCTCCATGTAGATCCAATATGCCCCTCATTATTACAATTAGCAGTAAAGTAGCCAATTTCACTCAAAGAGACCCAGTCTATCGGAAGATCCTTTGACATAGGTTTCCCTTATCAAACTCCTGCATGTGCATCCCGTCTCATCTGCCTTACCCGCGGCTTTGTCCTCCATTCTTCGCACCCTGTCATCTTCCTTACCCTCTGCTTTGCGCTTTCTTCTTCCTTGCTCAACGTTTCGCATTGACCTGTCCTCATCTGCCTTTCTATACTCTCTCTCTGAACGTGTCCGCTCTCTCAAGGTCCCTGGTCTGGTGTAATGAGCGGGCTGCCCCGTGATGGTGGTGACAAACGTGTCATATTATATGTACTTATAACTAAAGTCGAATGTTTGCACCTGAACTTTCCGGTCTCGTAGCTGGAGGCTTAGGCTAAACCCCTGGCTACGAAATTATTAGTCAAGGCAGAGTCAATAATTGTTTGTGGTTCATGTTGTACATATTCAGGCGTATTGTGCTGTGCTAACACCATGGAAGTAGTTAGCGGCGGGATGATGGGGGACTACGGGGGACTAATCCCCCCACTTATCGGCTGACGTTCTCTGAGTGTGTTGAGGCGACCCTCTGACAGGAAGAAAGATGCTCCTCCAGAATGCTCGAGTGCACCCCGTTTGAAATTTTCACCCGAAGGCGCCCCTCGAAGTAAAAAGGCGTCACTACAGTATGCTCGAGCACATCTCCCCCCTCCCCCATCATCTCTGCCATTTTCAATCAAAGGTGCGCTCCTCCGATTAAAAAGGCGCCCTTCTGGATCCACTAAAGTTCACCTACTTCAGCTTATCTCAATCAGTGGCGCTACTCCAGACAATCTGGTCCCCTCCAATGGAAATTACTCCCCCTTCCCACTTTTCCTGTTGCTGCTATTCCACTGGCCATCACTGAGTCTGACTCTTATTTGGTCGTATCAATATTAATGTGATTTGAAGTTGGAGCATCCAAGTAGTAGTATCGAATACCGATAGAATATTCGAACGTAACATTTTATCGGAAATCATGCGGGTCACCAACCTATTTCTCAGAGACATATTAAAGGGTTTATAAAAATGATAACGTTATTCGGGATGGCCCTTTCTGACACAATTCATGAGTTTTGGGAGCTCCTAGAGGCTCCGTCGTCATATGGTATATTAAAAGAGAAGACAATTGAAGACAAGAGAAAAACACAGTAAATATCGGCAAAGAGACTGTAAAACATCACAACTGAAACTGCCACGCAGTAAAAAGCTAGTTTTCATTTCCTCGATGTTATCTTGCAGAAAGCTGATCGGCGACTCTAAACCTCCGTCTACAGGAAACCCACCCACACCAACGTCTACCTGCGGCAAGAATCAAACCACTCCCAAAAAGTGAAGCAAGGTGTCGTGCGTTGTCTCACTGAAATGGCCCCAAAATATACGCGACAAGAACAGCATCAAGTCTGCATTGTCCACCCTCGCCAAGGTCGTCGCTGCTAACGGCCGTCGAAAAAAGCACTACGTCTGCTGCACGAAATGCAGAGACTGAAAAAGGAAAACGGAAAGCAAGCTGAAATACGTTTCAGTTCCTTATTACTCGGGCATTGGAAAGCGCCTGGAACGCCGACTGAGGACCCTGGGAGTTGTCATCGCCCATGCGTCCGGACAATCCTTGAAAAGCAAGTTGAGGCAACGTCTCAAAGACCGAAGAGAGCAGAGGCAGAGCTCGTGGACCATCTACCGCCCAACATGCGAGTGCGGCGTAACGTAGCGAGAGTGGTCGGCCGCTGAACAAACGCCTGAATGAGCACCGGAACGCTCTCTCCAAGGCCCAACCAGAAAAGTTCGCAGTCGCTGAACACGATGTAGATACTCGGCACGATATCCACTGGAACGACGTGGAGATTCTGGGACGGGAAACCCAGTTTAGGAGAATGTAGCTGTTATAATCATATCATATTAGAAAATCGCGACCAGAGCTGAATCGGTATAGGGGCTTAGAATGGTCGACCATCTGAAGAGTGGCTGACATTAACTGGCAGCAATCTGGGGAGGGGTGGGGGAAATTAAGGAAGTTTCGATTGTGATGTTTTTATCATCTCTTTATCGCTTTTTGCAACGTCAAAGTATCAATTGTGATGTTTTAAAGCCTTTTTGCCGATTTTCACTACGTTGCAGTGCCGATTTCCTCACTGCTCTTGTCTTGTGTTCGAAATGTTTGCAACCTTATTAATTGTCTTCTCTTTCAATATACCAACTGACGACGGAGCCGCTAGGATCTCCGAAAGCTGATGAGTTGTTTCAAAAAAGGTCATCCCAGATAACATTTATTTTCATTCTATTTTGTGGGAAGTAACGTCATCGATCAGGTTATGTAAATGAGCAGGAGACGAAGATATCACTGCAACGATTTTCATATATAAGAGCATAACTATGTTGCACAGTTGCACTGTTCACCGTATCAATTAGACAACGCTGCTGTGGTACTGTCATCTCAGCATTCTGCGTTCGTTTCCAAATGCATGCTTCTTCTTGTGGATATGCTTTTTAAGGTTAAGCTTCGTCCCGCAGCGACTGGTGCCTCAAAGCCATCTAGAATCCTTGTCAGATAGCTTTTTCTTCGCTTACGCAGATCATTTACGTTTTCATTAGTCGCGTCTTAATCTATTTCGCACACTGAAAATGTTTGCAATGACCTGTGAATGTTCTTATCCTCATATGACCTCTTCGTCTAGGTCATGCCAGTCTGTTGGTAAATAGCCAAAAAGCGTAACAAACTAATTTGCCGAAATGTATAATGCTCTGAATATGAGGCCTCACCAAGTGATTTCACTTGAGCCACTCACAATTTATGAAAGTATGCTGAGAACCAGGGGCATAGAAGCGACAGAAAAAGTACGAGAACTATTTTCAGGGAGTATCATTTTTAGAGGGGGCACTTGAGTACGCCTGGGTAGGCGCCTTTTGTGCTCAGAGGGGTGCCTTCGGCTGATAATTTCACGGGGGGATGTCCTCGAACATCCTGTCTTTTTTTCAGTCAGAGGGTACACTGCCGGAAAGTGGGGAGACTAGCCCCTCCCCCCGTTAACTACACCCATGCTGGGAACAGTACTTTCAGACTAGCACCTGGAATAATATTCCATGTCAAAATAGGTTAAGTGTGGAAATACAGCGCATTAACCCTTTGGTTGTACAGAGCACCACCCCTCTCCAATTTTGGACGAGTTTAGCATGGGCCCTGTGTGCGCTGCATATAAATAATGGATTTAGCAATGGTTCTTTCCCATACCCCCAACCTTGGGGCAGTACTTAGGCCTCTGGGCAGCAATATATTTGCTTCACTTCAAAGTGCCATGCTACCAGGTGATGCCAATTGGTTTAGTTCAGTTTATTAGCATGAATCACCAAAAGGTACGTGCAGTATCCAATCACAGATGAAGTCCAGCATTAAAAGGCGAAGCTTACGGATTGTCACACACCCACATTTTCATGTGCACAATCCAAAAACAAATTCAAAGGATGTGGTGTATTTCCATCGGATATGGCCGCCCACAGCCCCAGCCAATTGCCAGCCTCAGCTAAGTCCGACCCACGACCCCCGCGTGTGCGGCTGCTGACCTCGAGTACTCATCTGAGACGGAGCCTACGGAACATCACACATGCAGAGGCACGTCCGAGCGTGCATTGGCAGCTTTTGGCAGCTGGGTAGTTGCTGAAGAGGAGTTGCGCAGGGAAGGAATGCCAATGGAAGAGCTGTTTTTGGTCGATGCAGCACGTGCAAAAAGGGCTTGCCGGAGAGCAAGATGCTTGTGTTTGTCTCAGTGGAATGGATAAGTGGAGTGCTACCAGGAGAGCTGAGCGATTGAGTCTCACCCCAACTGCTAAATTATAAATGCATATCAGGTCATACTGATGTTTCTGATGTGACCTACTTTTATCTCCCCAAGGCCACATGCACAGTTCCAATGCGTTATTGCCAATACATTTTCCACTTGCGTGTAGTTGTAGCGTGCTCAGTTCTAGAGGTAAGTGAATAGGAAGACTCATCGTTTATGTTTGTGGTTTGGTTTGATGCAGCCTGACCCATGAGCTGTCAACTACACCACTGGCTTTCAAAAATGTTTTTATTTTGTCTTTCAGGAGGCACCGAATGGCATTTACCGTTATTTGTAGCATGCATAATTCGTGGCATAGACAGCATGTGAGACTCCCTACAGAGCCAGGATGAAGAACGCTCCTGTAGGCAGTGCCTGTTTTAAGCCAAGATTACTGAGGAGGAAATGCTTCACCAGCAACCTACTGCCTCCTCCAATCAGGAAACGTTTCAGAGCTTGTCACTGCTTTGAGGTCTCTGAGTGAAGAAAATAATACAAATTTAGACATGTCGAATTCCAGGTCATCAAGCGCAGGCGCCCTGCTGAGGAGTGTAGACTGGGGAGGGGGCAGCCCATTGGCGACTGCAGGACGACCATCCGAGGAAACCAGACTCCGGATCAATCAGTAGTGCTAAAGCAATGCCGAATGGCCTCTGACTGGGGAGGGAGGGAGCACGATCAGGACTGGAAGACGACGGCTCCCAAGCTAACATCAATCAATCAATCAATCCTTGTATTGGTACCAAGAGACACTCAGTATCAAATGTCAAAAACGCTAAAAAAAATGGGGAGGGGGGTGGGACAGGAGGCTACTAAAACATTAAAAACACATGCATACAATACTCAAACATTCCCACGTACAGCTCTTTTCAGCGCCTCCAGCTTAAACTTAAAAGCCCGTCGCATATTCTCGGCCCTAACTTCCTCGGGGAGACTGTTCCAAAGAACTGCAGCACGGTACATGAAAGAGCGTTGCGCAAAAGAAGTTTTCAGGCGTGGGCGCTCTACTGAAAACGGTGTTGATCGCGTAGATCGAGAGCTGACATCACTTCTCAATGTCACAAGATCACGCAGGGTTTCAGGTGCTCCCGAGTGATGCACTGCAAGATGAACCAGTGAGCAATCCCTAATGTCGACAAAGCGTTGAAAGCTAGGTCAGCCTAACCGCTCAATAACATGCGATATATGACCATAGCGAGAGGTCCTAGTTATGATCCTAGCCGCCCTCATTATGACTTTTTGGATTCGCACGCGCTCGGTGTCACATGCAGCAGACCAGATTGAGCAACAGTACATTACATGGGGGAAAACCAGTGCAAGCACTAACTTCGACAGCGTTTCTTCAGTAAGAGAACGTACATGCTTGGCTAGAGGAAAGATAATGTGGTTACATTTCTTAGCAATATCGCCAATTTGTTCACTCCATGTTAACGATTCGTCCATGGTCACACCCAGGTTTTTGATAGATGAGACACGTGAAATATCCGATCCAAGAACAGAGAGGCTGATGCTAGGCAGCCGCGCGATCATCTGGCGAGAACCCAAAAACACAAATTGCGTTTTAGATGGGTTGAGCTTGAGAAGATTTACACGGTACCACGAGCTCATAGTTTCCAAGCACTATTCGAGACGGCGTTTTGCATACATTATGTCCTCCAATTTCGATGACAACATCGCCAGTGTGTCGTCAGCGTAAGCAAAGACTTTAAAGACATCACCTATGTGCGAGAGAAGATCATTTGTGTACAACAAAAACAGAATTGGACCGCACAAACTTCCTTGTGGAACACCACAGGATACGTTGCATACAAGTCTTCCGGGCCGAACTACCTGTCTGCGATTTGATACCTGTCTGCGAACTACCTGTCTGCGATGGGAAGGGAATCCCTAGCGCAGGTTCTTAGTAACCCGAATTACACGTTTTCAAAGTGTTATGCAAGCTAGATGAATGAGCATGGTGGAACCTAACTAGGCTGGTGCTTCTAGGATAAAACCTTCGGCACTACGTGATTATCTGTGTGGTATTGTTTTCTTATGTTTCCTGGTAGGTGTAGCGCAAGCTATATTGGGTGCGATTTATTTGGAACAGGCAGGGACGCAGTGGGAATTTTCCTAAGGCGGGCCCCACAAAATACAAGCGAAATGGAGATCACTTTGGCGCACTTTGGGCCGTAAATTTCTGGTTTTGCGTTCTGAAAATGTAGACATTTCTTCTTTGATCTAGTGTATGTATGGTTGCTAACGGGGCGGAGCCGATCCCTCCCCTTCTTGGCTGCGCCTCTGGAAAGAGGCATGTACTCACTGAGGGAGCAGATCCTTTCAGCTGCGGGGAAACCTGGGACTGCGGTGGAAAATGCCCGCAGTTGGAAAGTTAGGATAGGTTCTGAAAGTATGCTGAATGTTAAAGCAGACCATGCATAACCCAAGTCGGCTGCAATGATGGCACAATATTATTTTACGGATTTACAAGGATGTCTATCACTCACTATGCTACCTGACGTGTCTGTGCCTATGCACCTATTTATTTCGATCCATGCCTTGGCAAAGTTTTCGTCTGTAGCGATGTCTTGCTTCTTTTACTTAATGTTACCAGAAATTGCTTCAGTTGTCTTTAAGGCAGCTCATTTTCCTGCTTTGAGCAGTGTCCGCTGCATACTGTTAAGTATTCTTTTTAGCTTAAGAACTACGCTTTTATGTCAAAGACGTGTCCTTACGGTATCACTATTTTTGTTAGATGGTATATTTTTTGTTTAATGCACTAGATGGAATCCTCCAAAGAGGCTCTTTCGAGTTCTTGAAAGAGACAGTAGTCTGCGTTCGCGTCGCCAAGGTCGCACGGTCTGATTCAGCGGCACGTGAGCTCCTTTGTTCTGCACCAGTCGGCGCCGCCGCCTACTGACCGGCGAAAGCCAGGCCGGCAGCCCACAGGCGCACGTGACGCCGCTGCCAGCAGATGGCGCACACGGGTGAAGCAATCAGCTGCCTGCGATTAGTCACCATGTCGAGAGGGGGCCGGCGTCCCAGACCGTTGACATGCCCGACACGCGTCATTAGAGAGGGGAGGGGCCGGCACTCCGGACCGTCAGCATACCCAACACGTGTCAGTAGAGAGGAGAGGGGGCCGGTACCCCAGACCGCTGACACACCCGACACGTATCAGTAGAGAGGAGAGCGGGCCGGTACCCCAGACTGCTGACACACCCGACACGTGTCAGTAGAGAGGAGAGCGGGCCGGTACCCCAGACTGCTGACACACCCGACACGTGTCAGTAGAGAAGAGAGCGGGCCGGTACCCCAGACTGCTGACACACCCGACACGTGTCAGTAGAGAGGAGAGGGGGCCGGTACCCCAGACTGCTGACACACCCGACACGTGTCAGTAGAGAGGAGAGGGGGCCGGTACCACAGACTGCTGACACACCCGACACGTGTCTGGAGGTTGGAATAGGCCAACGGTAATATAATTTTGATCAGATCAGATCTGCACGGACCACAGCTGTACGTTTGTAGCTGGTACTGGACTGACTATATGCAAACACTTACGCACGTGGATGAAATGGAAGTCATGCGAATCACTGCGTGCAATAAATATGCTTTTTGGTATGAAAGATGTCTGCAGTGGAACAAAATCGTGTGTGCCCTTCACCAGTATCTTTGCCACAGGAACAATTGCAAAGCATCCAGAAATTGTATCAGTGTATGGATAAATATATTTCACAGTGTCATAGACCAGTTGAGCCAATTTCTCCGAACCTTGAAGATGAGGTGCAATTTCAGAGAGGCCGAGAAGATTTCAGGATATTTTATTTTTCGAACCTGTCTAATTTCCATGATCTGAGCTAATTTTAAATCCTAACAATTTTTTTCCCAAGCGGCAGGAGAGGCCTTCTCGTGTGCTTCACTGAAAATGTAACTTTAGCTGCCACCAGCGAAGCTTAGCTTGATGAGCATTTCAGGATACGACTTGATAGCCTGATCAGCTGGCTGAAGCATATTAGTTGGTTGGTTTATATTGTAAGCTCGACATCTGTCAACCACACTAATTAGCCTTTGACGTTTACGCTTTCACTGGAACAATATATTCAGAGCATCAGTCTTGTAGGCGTTCAGCGCCACCCTTTGGCTATTTAGCACAGCTTGCATCGCCAGAACACCTTGCAAGGTGCTCCTTGGAAATGAGTGGACGTGCGCACACACTGAGCTGGCTAACTGGCGCCGACGACACTGTTGGCAGGACTTCTCCTATGACGGCGACGGCACCGACACGTTCTTCTGGGCTGGCACCAACAATCGACCCGGCCCCATAGGATTCATCGTGCCAGATGAGCACGGCAGGTAAGCTTGCTCCGCAGGCATCGTGGACGATGCCAGCAGACGGCCACAGTCAACGCTCATACACGCAGCTGCTCGGACGATGCCAGCAGACGGCCAGGTAAAGCTCTGCATCCGCAGGCATCGTGGACGATGCCAGCAGACGGCCACAGTCAGCTACACACGCTCATGAGCACGGCAGGTAAGCTTGCTTCGCAGGAGTCGTGGACGATGCCGGTAGGGAGTTCGACTCTTGATCGTAAGATCGTGGGTTCGAATCCCACAGCCGGTGGGATTACCAAGTTCACCCGCGACCAACGGGCGTGAGAGGGTGGCGACGCCATATGACTCAGCATTCGTATGCGTCGTAAAATAACCCAATTACCAACACCATCTGGCGCTAACAGGCGTCACCTGCGGAACGTTGGTATGCGACAGTGCGGGATACAGGTGGCGGGCAACCGCTCCGTGTCGCCACAAAGGCCTCCGATTTTTATTTTGCCTGACCAGGGGAACTGCAAATTACACACCAATAATCCGATTTCGTGTTCTAGGGTATGGAAAATCAGCCCAGCATTGCTCCTACGTCCGCACAAGTAAGATTACCGTGCGGCGATTATAATGTCCTAATTTAAGTGGCTCTTCCTATGATGGCCTTCACCTCTGTTGTTCCTTACCATTTTAATTTCCCTTACCACTGCCTTGTGTTTCTCGCTATCACGCCCTGCCCTCTACATTTCAATGCCCTTTGCCTTGTCGTTTCACCTGCATTGACATGCACCATGCCTTTCATGCTCTTTGCCTTATCGTTTTCTGCCCTGTACTTTGCATCTGGCCTCTGCCTTGCCAAGCCCACTGCCCCTGCATGTCGTTTCCTCTAGCCTTATCCTCCACCCCGATATGCCCCTGCCTTGCCTATCCCACCAGCTGCACTGGCTTTCACTCTGTACTGCCATGATCCTTGTCTGCTCTCCATATGCTCTCCATATGATATCCTCTATATCGCACTGGAGCTCAAGTTCGTTAATAATTGGGCTTTATGATATTTGTATATGCTATTTGATGTTATTTTATATGCTACTTTGTGGTGCTCTTCTGAATTGCTTGTACCGGTTCCGCCACCACTTCACCTCAGACATCCCATGGGCGCTAAATGACCAAACCTGGTCGATGCGCCCTAAAACTCAAATAACCAACCAACCTCAGACATCCCAAAATTTTCACCTCAGTACACGTCTTTCCTACCTTAAGTATTGTGTCTCCGTCTGGGGCGGAGCCAACAAAACCAACTCCAGAGAATAAAAAAAATACTACATTTCACTGGGAGGATCGTGACTGGTGCGCGGTACTGGGTGGGGATGGGATCAGCGCTGGAGGCCCGTGCTGACGGCGGGTCGAGCAAATGGTGCGCGAGCGGACCCTTGTCAAGGTGTTTGAAGCTTTTCGCACCGAAAGCGGCCTATCGGCGATGCGTCAGATGTTCACGCGGAGATCGGAGGTGCCCTGTCGAGCTACCCGATCGACCGAGTCCGAGAGTCTGCACCTGTCAAGGTGTCGGCTCACGAACACGAGTCCGAGAGTCTGCACCTGTCAAGGTGTCGGTTCACGAACACGTGGCGGAGCTTCCGCTACCGCACAGAAGTCGAGTGGGACCGACTGCTTTCGACGCCGATCGAGTCCACGCCCTTGGCCGCATTCACGGCTTCTGTGAACGAAGTCTGGAGAGACTTGCACTGCTGTCACTGCGCGTAGCACATTATTTTTGCATTGCATTTTCCTCTTTGTGTACCTTCTCCGCGACTATGGTGGATCTTGTCTACATTGTATGTCATGCTCCTTAGAGTTTCGCATCATGTTTTAGGTGAATTGACGTTGACGAAAAAAGCGCTGTATATGGATGTACGACCAACAAATACAAGCGATGTAGTATGGCATATAATGGTGACTCCTTGTGAGCTCGCATTTGTCAGCTCTCATTGGTTTAAAGGGATTAGGTGTACTGTTTATTCACTGCAATAACAATGGACTGGAATGTAGGATGCCGTGGTTCGACCACTTCAGTATACATTGAGGTCGTCAGCTCGATCGTTGCTGGGTTCTCCCAATAATTCCTCAAGAGTTTCGCCCCTGCGCCCTGACAGTAAATAGAAACACTAACATCTTCGTTACTCGGTGGTGCCATCTCTCCGCAATTCGTAGCACGCGCAGCGAGTGAGGTATCCAGCGTGCACCTTCAAGCAGATTGGCCATTCTGAACCAGTTTGACTCGGATGGTGGTGACAACAGGCGCAGACCTCCCAATATCCTGGCAAAATACTAAATTCTTGCATTTTCGTCGTTGAAAATGTGCCTAAAATATGAGCTGTATTCCTTCCCAATTAATATGCGTTCTTACACGTATGACGACGCGCCCCTCCAGAATTGATTTGCGTTTCCACACGCATGATCACATCACACTTCCTAGGTCACATTCATTAAGCATAGCAGTGCTTTTATGATAGTCATGAAAATGCACTTAAAAACTACAATGGACTGAGTTCTCGGCTTACCTTTCATCGCAATACTAATTTCTGAAACTGCGAACACAGTTTGAAAATGAGCATTGTGATCAAGGCAGTAGTCGATAGTTTAGCACATCTTCTGACCTTTCCGCATATTGTATCACGCTCGAGGCTTGCAGTTCTGATAAAACTGTAATTGAATCGCAATCATTAGTTATAATTAATGTTACGGTGATCAAGGTTGCAGTCGATCATTTTATGCATTTTCTGGCCTTCACGAGTATGTTTATAGTCCTCTAGACTTGCAGTTATTATAGCACTGCAATTGAATAGCATGCATTGCTTGTAATTAATAGCATCTGAGACACCTTACCTACGGCTATTGAACACTTCTTTCCATTGCTTTTATCGTTCTTGGTTTTCGAGATGTCTCAGGCTCCCATGGTGCCAACGTGATTAAAGCTCCCATGGGGCGAGGATTGAAGCAGATCATAAAAAAGACGATTTCAATGCACAGCTGGCACACTGAACTTCGTTAGTTAGTTATTTGGACTTTAGGGCGCTTCGACCAGAATTGCACACTGAATTCGATTTCTTTCCAAGGAATGCCACAATTGTCTGAGCAATTACTATGTGATGAGCACTCACTATGTTCTGAGCACTCACCATAATCTGAGCACTCACAATAGTCCGAGCACTCACTATAATCTGAACACTCACTATAGTATAAGCACTCACTATGTCTGAATACTCACCATAGTCTGATCACTCAATATAGTCTGAGCACTCACTAGTCTGAACACTCACTATAGCCCAAACACTCACTATAGTCTGAGCACTCACTGTAGTTTGAGTACTCACTGTAGTGCCTGGCGTCACGGTGTGTACCACTCCCTGCTTCGTTTGAAATACCGCCTAAGCGACCTTCTGGTGTTACCTTATTGTGAGGTAATGAAGTCACCGCGTTTCGGTGTGTTCTTGTGAGGTATTGCAGTTCTCGCCAAATGAAAGGAAACCATGCCACATCACGCCAGGTAATGTGGCAATATGGCAGTGTGGCCCAACTGGCACCAGTAGTCTGATCCAGCTGAAAGCAGCAGACTAGTCCAGCTGAAGGCAGCAGTCTGGTCCAGCTGATAACAGCAGTCTGCTCCAGCTGAAGGCAGCAGTCTGGTCCAGCTGAAGGTATCAGCCTGGTCCAGCTGAAGGCAGCAGTCTGGTCCAGCTGATGACAACAATCTGCTCCAGCTGATAACAGCAGTCTGCTCCAGCTGAAGGCAGCAGTCTGCTCCAGCTGAAGGCAGAAGTCTGGTCAAGCTGATGACAACAATCTGCTCCAGCTGATAACAGCAGTCTGCTCCAGCTGAAGGCAGCAGTCTGGTCCAGCTGAAGGCAGAAGTCTGGTCAAGCTGATGACAACAATCTGCTCCAGCTGAAAACAGCAGTCTGCTCCAGCTGAAGGCAGCAGTCTACGCCAGCTGAAGGCAGCAGCCTGGTCCAACTGAAGACAGAAGTCTGGTCAAGCTGATGACAACAATCTGTTCCAGCTGACAACAGCAGTCTGGTCCAGCTGAAGGTAGCAGTCTGCTCCAGCTGAAGGCAGCAGCCTGGTCCAGCTGAAGGCAGCAGTCTGGTCCAGCTGAAGGCAGCAGTCTGCTCCGGCTGAAGGCAGCAGTCTGGTCCAGCTGAAGGCAGCAGCCTGGTCCAGCTGAAGGCAGCTGTCTGGTCACGGTTGACGATGGGCAAACAAAGGCATGAGAAAAAAGAGTCGAACAGACAACCGTTAGGTTAAGTTCAAACCTGCCGAACAGTCATGTCAGAGCTACAACGTCGATAACTCGACGTATTGCAAAGCCATTTGTGATTATGACTAATATGTGGGTTAATTCTGTTTTGAGTGATTTCGTTTAGGGACACTATCCAAAACACCACCATCAGAATATAATGAATGCTTGCACAGGGGCTTGGGCGTAACTACATTTCGGGAATGGTACCGGACAACTGGTGCGAGTATGCGAACATTGTACTTGACTTGATTGGTTTCCGCACTGGTATTGCACTTGGCTTGACTGGTATCCGCACTGGCCTATTTTGAATGAGGTTATTGTGTAGCTGACTGTGCGGTTAATGCAAGCTTATTGTGCAATTTTCGTGTGAATTATCATTGTACATGTGATTAGCATGCCCTTGTAAACTCAGCATGTTGAAACATCATAGCATAGTAGCGAGGTATGAAATGTTCACAAGGTATGACGCACAAAATCATGTCGATTATCTTCCTATGTCTTCCTGCAAGTTAATGCCTTGTCTGCGCTGGACGTGAAGTTCTCCGGCGCACCGGTATCCAAAAAAAGAGGAAATTATAAACCACGAACCAGTTCCATTTGAAACCGTGCGCCACTTCTGAAACAGTTTCTGGCAAGCAACAGCGTTAGGCCATGCGTTTTAAGCAGCCATTGGCCAGGAAACGGCCATCGGCCTGCACTTTTTCCGGTCGCCACAGTGGTGACACCATCATGGGGCTTCTCTCTGTGTACAGGAGTTGTTGCGTGTGTCGCGTGTCTACATTGATAGACTATGCCGATCGGAGCCGGTACCGTTATGCAGTTTTTCCTCTGTCAGGCTTGGCCCCGGCTTTTTATGGCACAGGGCACATGTGACAGGGTGCACACGAAAAGTACCTATCAAATCGTCATGGTTGCTTTTTTGATTCGGCACGCTAAACACTCTCGCTTGTGTAAGGTATGTGCATGGTAAGGACACTGGCAAGCGTCGGCCGCGGTGCGAGGTGCATGGTAAGGACATTGGCAAGCGTCGACGCAGTGACGACGTATTTGTTGTCAATTTGAGCTGATTAGGAGCGACGGCGAAGTCCCAGCGAGTCTACTCCCGTGTTACACGGGACGTATATGTGACACCAATGTCCATCTGAGCGACCAGGCTCGGCTCGGCGCGAACGACACGCTTTTGAGAACATAATGACCTTCTTTGACAGCATTGCGCGCTCTACCTTCTTCCCCCAGAGTCAGATGTGATTTAGTTAGAATTTTGCAAATTTGTATCCCAACCTTCTTCATACAGTGGTCATAATCTTTGTTCAAAGAAAGAAAGTTCAAAGAAAGTTCTTCTTGACAGCATTGCGCGCTTTACCTTCTTCCCCCAGGGTCAGATGTGATTTAGTTAGAATTTTGCAAATTTGTATCCCAACCTTCTTCATACAGTGGTCATAATCTTTGTTCAAAGAAAGAGTTTGAGCCGACGGCGGTTACTCCACCCATGGGCAACTTTCAGCAGCATTTCACGCTGTAATGTAGCACTTCAAGTTCTAATTTTCTCACTCAGGGTCAGACTTCTCATTTCGAGATTTCGCAGATTTCGTCGCAATATCTAACGTGAAGAGCTCCCAATCTTGAAAGAAAGGGGTTCGCGGCGACATTCCCTCGCGCGAGCAGCTTACCGTGCACCTCGCACCGTAGCCGACGCTTGCCAATGTCATTGCCATGCACCTCTCACAGCAGCCGACGCTTGCCATCTGTTCCTGGTGGCAAATATATAAAGTGCTTGTTTGCTGTCTGAGATCTTGAGCTCAATCCCAGGGCGGATAGCGCTTTTTATTTCTGCCTTCAGTAATGTAATTTGGTGAATTTGTGTCATCCGATATCTCCTTAGCTCCTGGGTGTACGCTTGGAGTTGCGGGACTATATAAATACTCAGGCAATGCGCCTATGACTGATATGTACGGATATTCGACTACATGGCGCTTTTGGCACGTGCCCTCGCTTGTCCAACGCGCCTATAAGTGTCTTATAAGTTATGCTGGTACGACTCAATTTTGTATATTGCACAATATTGACGAGGAAATTTCCATCTAAAGTGGCGAATCTATGTCTGCGGATATTCACCTGACATTTGTATTATCCTATCCTATCACCTTTTATGAGATAGGTGATATCGTTGATGCGTCGATAATCTATAAGTTTTACAGGAAGTAGCATTGGGATGCTATAGACTGAAATAAAAGCGCCTTAGTTAATTTGAAGCATGATAGGTTAATCTGAGGCGAACAGTGCACTTTTTTTGCTCGGAGGAAATTAATTCGCTTAAAAAGCACGAATACATCTAAACTAATTCATTTGCTGTACGGTTACCTAAGTGCTGAAGCTCCACATGCATCCACAGGCATCAATATCAGTCGCATATCACAGCTCAACGATCATCCCACAATCGACGGAATTGCTGAGTCCAACGCGACCAATCGGCGTGGGAAGTCGGCCAAGCAGTCGAATGCGTCGTAAAAGAGCCAAAGGGAATAAGAAGATTATTAGTTTAAGTGACGTCGCTTTATTGAGAGCGAACCTGGTAGCAATGAACCAATCATCCAAGCAGTATTACAGGAATCAATCATGACCCTGTGGTCTTCATGATCTTCAAAATGATCGGCTTGCTCATCCTGTCCAAAAGTGAACACTCATTGTCCGGTATGCCGATAACACAGAGCTCTGCATTCCGGAAATCCAAATATAGTGGTAAACCTTTGAGGTCGGGAATAAAGCACAATGTACGCAGCTGTAGCCGAAAACAGAGTGAAACACCTCACACAAGCAGCAATTACAGTAATTAAATAGAAACAACGACAAGCCAACGTCGAAACTAAAGTGAACTTTGGGAGACCAGACATCGTACCTCGGGCAGCAACCAAAGTCTTAGCATTATTTTGAATAAATGGCCATCGCTATATGATCAACATTGTCGACGCGCCCTAAAGCCCCCCCAATAAATGACCATCATGTTCTGATCAAGTTATAAAGTGTGCAGCAATGCCACGCTGCACTATCCGCTCCAACAAAATGTAGCTATCAGCAGCATCTTGAAGCGAAAAACAAGTCTAAATATTCATATTTATTCGCACAGATAATATCCCCTGTCGGTATAGTGGGCCTAGTAAGGTCGGGAGGGGAGTTTAAATGTGGACTGTGGGTCAGCAACATACAGGAGACGGTAAGCTGTGAGTGCCGGTAGCACATTACGTCAGATGTCGTCACCACGTCAACTCTCTCCCAACCGCCTCAAATGGCTAAATGTGTCAGCATGTGACGTCACTACAGCGCACTGTTCGTTTCGTCACTTCAGTAGCCGTCGTCACTGGCTGGCACGCTCACTCCACAGTGACTCGGTATTTCCCCTCAGTCCCCAGCGCCAGCAGTCAACTTGAACCACCACGTGGGGGACGAGCAGTCTAGGGATGATTACCCGTCCGACAATCGAAGGATTATAGGTTTGAGTCTCACCTGTTGCTACTGTTTGCCGGCGACCGATCGGCGTGATGGGTTGGCGTGATGGATTGGCGACGCGAACCTGTTGCTACTGTTTGCCGGCGACCGATCGGCGTGATGGATTGGCGACGCGATATGGCCCAACGGTCGACGTGTCGTATAGCCAATGACCACCAACCAACCACCATGATGCAGTTAGGAAACTAAGCTAAACGTTCGCCAGCCGGTTATTTTCTATACTGCGTCCCGTCAGAGTCTGTATTGCGTCCCGTCAGACACCAGGCTCCAGTAGTCGCTGGCGATACCCTCTGGGGGCCAGCATGCATACAACAATAAAATATGCGTCTCGAAAATTTTTCAGTTAGACCATTACAACGTCATCACAATCGCAGCAATGTATGGAACCGATCATCGGAAAAGTTAAATACATGTGTTTTTATTTTCCTGTGCGTAAATGACGATTGTACTTCAACTAGAAAGCAAGAAGAACGAGCGGTTTGACAGAATGAATGATTTTATGAATGGATGACAACGGTGGTGACTTCTTTGTCCGCAGGACTAACATCTTGGAGAAGTATCTTAACAAGGACATCACTCTTGTTTTGCCGGAGGGCAAGAGTATCAGCAGCATACGATGGCTCGCTGTCTACGATCTGACGGTGCAGGTAGCGTTCTCATCTGAACTCCAAGTGTACTGAACCTGAGCGCATTCAAGCAGTAGAAAACATATAGCAGCTTAGCCCTACTCATCCTAAAGTATCTCATTCGTTATCGAATGAACACTTGGGTTAATGGATACTGAACTTTTCCGCACCGCATGCTACGTTCCTAGTTCAACGGGCAAACTTTCCGGGAAGTGTATGCATTGCGGGGGCTAAGAGAGTATGGATCATACTAATGGATGGTGGATCTGTGATCTGATGATTTTTTCTTCAGACAGCAAATTAGCCTGTCAAGTGGGAAAGATTATAAGCAAATCTAGTGGCGATTCATTTCCTTACCTTGATAATGCAAACAATAACTTGACTCATGTGGCCCGAAGTTGTGAGCCACAATTCACGTTTTTTACCTTAGTAATCTAAACAAAAATTCGAGTCATGTGATCCTAATGTCTGTCCCCTGAGCACATTTTCTTTCATGGGTTCCAGTCCCGATTTTCTACCCTTTCGCAAGGCTCTACTATTTACTCTATTACATTTATGTTTATATATTGGTGCATTACTTATGCTACACAGTACATTATATATGTTATATTTCCTACATGTAACTACGCATTACTTGCCCTGGATTCTGATAACATGTGCCTCGCGTTAGCCAAAAGTTTCCAAAACTGCTCCTCCTACACCTCATCTACTCTTCTACACCTCATATGCCCTCTTCATAGACGTTTCCATGCTTCATATACTCCCTTCACGTCACATACTGCCCAACACTTCACATACTCTGTCACACCGCATATGCTCCCCTGCATTTCACATGCTCTCACAATCCCCGATAAACCTAATGACCTGGAATACCTATCTGTGTGTGCGGCGTAGCCTCTGCTGAGAACTGGCGTCCCCTTTTCCACACAAGCTCACCCGATCCCTACCACGTACCCCCCGCCCCACCCCTCCCCAGCGCACGTGCGTGAGCCTCACACAACCAACTAACTAACTCCAGCTGACGAGCGAGCCGGGGCACCGGCAGGATACGTTTGGCGACGTGGACATACCGGAGGGATTCGAGGCGCCGCAGCCGCAGTGGCTGACCGGGCTCAGTCGACGCGGTCACGGGGTTCACTCGGGCCGTGTCCGCATCATCGACTCCAAGACCATCGAGGTCAAGGGTGAGAGCCAAGTCTGGCCTCGTGCCCGCTAGTGGGACGCACCTGTCGGGTGAATCGGTGCATTCATGTTTGAGTTTACTATGGGAAAGTCTGCGGATCTGTTCCCATATGCGATTAGTTCTTCTCCTACCTTGAGCAGTTTCATTAAATTACATACTGGTTGACGTAGGCGATCAATTTCCTGGGGAGTTGCACACATTCTGTCAGGAATTATCTCCCTGTCTTCAACATTTCGTAGAACTTAGTGGGATAATGCCCCCATGACCTTCTTGTCTGCCAGAGAACTTCGCTGTGACATGAATGACATGAACCATTGCAATGGTGAGCAAATAATATTTCAATCGTTACTCAGTCATATCGACTTGTCTCAGGCTAGTTAGACTGCATTGAAACTGCTCCTCCACATGAAGCCGGTGGAAGCCGCCCGGCTGAGCTCTCCTCGCGGACAGCATCGCTTCCATCAGATGCAGGCGTATCGTTCGAAATGTACGCCACCAACTGACCTGACATACTCATTCTTTGCGTTAACGGAATAGTGATAGTGGCGGCTGTAGATCTGCAGGCCTGGTGGTTTCTTCTCTGGCGGAACCATACCATTATGTGTACCACATTATTGTCTGCCGATGTTGCCTTCCAAGCAAAGCAGTTCTGATTGTTGTTCCATGAGAGTTGCTGTTTTAAGTTTGGTATGCCTTGGAGGCCGTATGCATTCTAAGCGAATTTGCCCAGCCGGTTAACCCTTACACCGATCTATGCCAGAGGGCTGGGCCACACGAGGTAATCAGTGCTCCTCCCCACCCTTCTGACTTGTGCATGCTATCTGTTCGAATAGCATTAGACTTCGTAGGTATACCCATGAGTTATGCTATGCCTGTACGCCATGCTATAATGGAGGACCATTATCATCACACAGCGTGAGAATCATCCAGATTGCGCGAATTTTACAGTGCAATCAGCTGCTGTATCGGGCGTTGTACGTTGGGGCCATGCGAAAATATCAAACACCAGTTCGTATTGCCGGCTGGATACAAAATGGTTACTCCCACACCGAGGGAAGTGTCGTCGCTATTGATTAACAACAACCTTTCATGGACAGGTATATCGACCGCCACCACCCCGAATAGTCTGATTCGGCTGTCGTTTTCAAATGCCTTGCCGGATTGAGGATACCGTGACACCATATTCAGGCTATAAAGATTGATAGATACCAACAAAAGCAGTCTTACAAAACTGATTTAGCACATTCATAGTATAGCTGGCAGTTGTTCAGTTCAAAGAAACGGAAAAGCTTCCGGTACTGCCTTGGCAAATGTACAGAAAATATAGTTGTTAAGCATGACATAAGTCAGCAGGTGCTCCATGCGCATTTTGCTATATGAACTGCTCTGGAAGTACACGTAAGTGCCAGATTTTCAACGCAATGTGTAACGTAATTGACTTCACAATTCATTAATGATGTCATGATACGACCACATTCCCCTGAATGCTACGCATTTGTATCCGAAAACGTGGCGAGACTTATTTCACAACTTCTAACGAAGTCACGGGCTCCATGGTCCTCCTGCTTCGGTGTAGGTATCGCGGCGGCTGTCTAACCCTCCCTTCAGCATCGTTCCGCCACACTTCCTGAACTTGCCTTCCGGCACCATTCCCCACAAGTGACCCTGGTTTCTCTTTGCGCCAGACTTCAGCTATGATGGTACCGGTGGAGAGGTGTACTTCTGGGTGGGTGTCGGCCCGCAGCCGTCGTCCAAAGGTGTCAAGGTGCCCGACGAGTATGGCTAGTAAGTGACGGCCGCCAGGCTCTTGAAAGCAAGCGTGGTTGCAAAGCAGCATGTGTCAGATTCGCATATATGGGTATGTAACGCCGTCGGCCATATTGCCTATTGGCTATTATAGTTTGCATGCCTGCATGCCTAGTTCATCATAGCTTTCTAATTGATATGTAGCTGTTCCAAATTTCGCATACCTGAATATTGGATGAAACAGAAAAATTAACAATGCTCATGCTGTCACTGTGTCACTGTACCGTAGTCGCCCTATGTCTGTCCACGAGGTACCCGACTTCCCGTCCAAATACCAAGCGTCTGATCAGAATTTCCTCCCTCATCAGTGGCTAGCATGTTCTTTATTCTCCGATACCACCCCAATTCCCCTCAGTCTGCCACCACCCTCCATCACGCCGCTCAGTATCTGACTGAAGCCCGACCTTGAACTGGACACCGTTGCACCGGTGACCCTATCTGGGTCAGTCCGGTCACGTGCCGTCCTGGTCCTGCTGCAGCGTGAACCAGCTGCATCGCTACGACAAGGAGACGGTGCTGGTCACACTGCCCGGCGAGATGACCATCTTCGACATCAAGTGGCTCTCCGTGTGGAATGTGGACGAGAAGCAGAGCTACGGCTGGACCATCATTCCGGACGGCCTCAACATCCCGCCGTCACTGGTCAAAATCATTGTGAGTGGTCTGCCCGAGTAGGTCAGTGTGAGCAATCCGTCCGAAGGTCAGTGTGAATGACCTTTCTGGAAAGATCAACGCGAGTGGTCTGTCTGAAGAAGGTAGTGTCAGCTGTCTGTCCGGGGATGGGCAGCATGAGTGACCTTTCTAGAGATATTCGGTGTGAATAGTCTCTCTGAGAGGTGTGAGCGGTCTGTCTGTGGTCAGTTGACGTGAGAGCTCTTTCTAACTTGGCCATTGTGAATGGTCTGCTCTCTGCATGCTGATTAGTGAGGTACAGCAGATGCCGAAAACACGTATTCGCGTTTTCAGCCAATGAAGACGGTGTTTCCAAACTGTGAGCAGCTCCACAAGGACCTCCAGATTCGCTGGTCTACTCACGGACCTTCCATCACCATGGAGCTGGCAGCGCAGATCGGTGAGATGTTCTGACGTCGTGATCGTCTCTCATCGCAGCAATTCCGCAGTGACAGCAGGGAATTGGTGTACCGACGGCGCCGAGCGGACACGGTGGGATGCATCGGCCACTTTGTGTCAAGCAGATCACGACAGTAATGTGGCACTGGTGTTGATCTTAGCATCTAAGCAAAGTTGCGCAGATAGTGCGTAATTGCTTCGCGAGTACGCATGCCCGGTGGAACCCGTTCCGAGGGTGTGCGGACGAATGATTAATGAGCGGCAAAACATCTTAGCCTGTAGTAGACTGTTATTTTGAATAATTTGAAACACTGTGTATTATGTTTACAAAATTGATAATTAGAAGACGCAACTAACGGACTTCAGATTGCTGAAAATAAATACCGAGCTGAGTCTTTCCAAGTGATAAGGACATATAAGTTGTTAGCTTGGTTATTCTCTCGCCAATTCAGGTTGCTTAAAGGCCACTCTTGACCGTGCTTTACTTACCATTGCTTCTCATTATCAGAATTATATTTGTCGACAAAAAAGCATTTGTACACCGCGCCCGCATCTGATCACAGAGGAGGACGAGTATGTGGCGTTCGGCTTCAGCGGCTCGGACAGCAAGACTCAGATGGTGGGTGGCGACGCCGTGGTGGCTTATATTCAGGACTATCTCAGCATTACCCAGGACTACAGCTTGACCGCCCACTCACCCGTGAGTACAATGCATCCTAACAACATCCAGCATTATTTCAGCTCACCTAGGACATGCGGATGACCATGAACACGAATTAGATTAAGCATGCATGCCTTTTACAGGATGCCCTTTAACTCGCGCCCTACCGGGCCTCAGGTCGTCCTTCACCCGGCCGGCGGAGAGGACCGATTTCCGTTCGCCCCCCCCCAGGATCTCAGAAACTATGACGCCGATAGAAAGATAAAGATACCATCGGATAGGTCATGGTGTTTTGTAATCACAGAGAGAATGTGCATCGAACTGCTATTGCTAAAAATCGAAGTGTATGATCTTTTGAATTTCGATTTTTGAAGACATTGAACATATTAAGTTCGATTTTTTCAACATGTGTTCCTGGGATGGGTTGATCACTCCTAGCAATTATATTCTAAGTAAATTTAGCTATATAGGAAAGTGTCCGGTTTCGCCGAAATGTGTGATTTTAACCCTGCAAGACAATGGTTAAGTGACTTCATAAAAAAGTCCGCAGAATCCGGAACGGCAGTTTTGCCACTTCTGTTGAGATCAGCAATCCCTCACAGTTCCATGTAAATATATGCATTCGGGAATGTATCTTAAGGTGTTTTAGACGCTCCCTTACTTAATCGGCCGTTTATAAGTGGCATTGAATAAACTGATCCCAAGTGTTTTCTTCTTCAAGACATGAAAAGTTGATGTAAAAAAAGGTGTGCCAGGGTTTGCCGAGCTACCGGACGCCGTTTTTCATGAGGGCAGATTTCCGCCCCTGGCTCTTCGAGAGTTTAGTCTCTTAATTACCTGCCACGACTCATCTATGCGCTTTCGTATTAAATATTCTGACAGTATTTCTTTCCTTTGCACTTGCCGATTCAACAACGCATAATCCATTGCCAGTCAGCATGCCTCGTGTTCCTGAGCGTTACTATCAAAATCTCCATCTTGAATTTACCTCTTTGGCACTTCAAAGTACTCTCCAAGCAACTCCTATTGACTGACTTGTCACTGTCGCAGTGCCTGAAGGTGCTAGATGTCTTCAAGGGTGTGTGCCCGGACGAGAAGGTGGGGGCACTGAGCAATTTCCAGTTCACGTCCCGCTCACGGGAGGACGGCATCACCTCCTTCCAGTTCCGCCGCGACTTCGACACTCGTGAGTGACGCAGCGAGTGTACTCCAGGGTCGCTCTGTCATGGTGTTATTCAGTCGAACCATCTCCCGAATGATCTATGTGGAGGTATCTATTGCATAGGAATACCGGTGGACAACGCGTGGCCGATTGTTTTCAATTTAGAAAAAGAAGGAGCTTTCTAGAGCAAAGTTCAGACATTATCGATCCCATGCTGTTGTGGGCGGGAGATCAATGGTCTGTTACTGAGGTATAGATACAGTACTGACCTGACACTGCTCATTTCAGTTTCTCGTTTTGCGTAAGCCTGATTGTGGACACACTTTTGCAGGATTTTCACATCAGTTTAACATGCGCAGAGACTAGTTGTCACCTTCATTCCGCCTCTCGGCTGTTTTGCTGGGAAAACAGAATAATAATGTATAATAATTACTACTAAGGGTTCATGATGTACACGAGCAATCTTTCTGTTCGGTGTCTTTAGATGTTGACCCGAGTGTTTGCTGGCGCACTGTTCACAGCCCAGCGGCGCCCGTTTACGCGGTAGTACACGGAAGACGGCTCTGCTCTGACGCAAAGCCCCGGGCAGCACTCGACATGGAAACCTCACCTCATCCCGCTGACCTCATCTGACCTCTGACCTCTTCTGGACTACCTATCCCCATCTGACCTCGGTTGACCTAGAATGGCTCCAGCTGACTTCCGCCGATCGCGGTTGATCGACAGGTGACCCTGGCGACATTGTCGTGAGCGACAGCGAGGAGACCTACATCATCTGGGCCATCGGCAAACTGAGCGACGACCTGAAGCCCACCTTCCACCGGCTCTACCCAAAGCACGACGTTAAGATCAACTTCAACCGTCGGCCAGAGGAGGTCAACTGCAAGTCGTTCACCTCGATACAGCGCCCGAAACGGTGAGGTCTACGGTGCGGCCGTCACTGGTCTGGTAAACTCACGGGTTACATACTGGTCGGTAAGTTTATTAATCCGCATGCAATAAATGATCGAATGCAAAGCTATTCTGTGCTTTCCAATTGCGTTTTAAAATCGACCGAGTAAAACAACAATTTCTCATGGTATCCGTGATCCAGGATATGCACTGCTGCGTCTTTTTTAGACGTTAGGCGGTAGACATCTTTGCCGTAAAGAATATGTCTAGTATTTGGACGCGAGATTCGGTCAGGATTCATGATTTTAATATAGGCTGCCACAGACGTTCAACGGCTGAGATGTTGTGACAGCACCACGGGGTGCGTCTCTGTTTTTACCTGTTTACGTATCCTGTTGACAAGACCATAGAAAACAAATCCCACATGCTGTGACGTCATCGTACGACTGCGTCCTCAGAGAGCCGTGGGGGCCGTTCCACTTCTCGGACATCACACTGCGCAAGATAACTGCTCGCCTTGGGCCGTCTGGAGGAATGCGTGGATACACCGGCACAACAGGCGAGTCATGCAGGAAATACACCGGCACAACAGGCAGGCCAGGCAGGGAATACACCGACATAGTAGGCGAGTCAGGCGGGGGATATACCGGCATAGCAGGCGAGTCAGGCGGGGGGATACACCGACAGAGCAGGCGAGTCAGGCAGGAAATACACCGGAACAGCAGGCGAGTCAGGCAGGGAATACACCGGCACAGCAGGCGAGTCAGGCAGGGAATACACCGGACACGCGTCAGGCAAATAACCGACAAGCAGGCGAGTCAGGCAGGAAATACACCGGCACAGAGGCAGTCAGGGAATACACCGACATAGCAGGCGAGTCAGGCAGGAAATACACCGGCACAGCAGGCGAGTCAGGCAGGGAATACACCGACATAGCAGGCGAGTCAGGCAGGAAATACACCGGCACAGCAGGCGAGTCAGGCAGGAAATACACCGGCACAGCAGGCGAGTCAGGCAGGAAATACACCGACATAGCAGGCAAGTCAAGCGGTGGATACACCAGCACAGCAGGCGAGCCAGGCGGGGCACATTCTAGCACAGCAGGCGAATCAGGACAGACGAGTCAGGACAGACTAGTCCGGCGGGGGATACACCGACACAACAGGCGTATCAGGACAGACGAGTCAGGCGAGTCAGGGATACATCGACACAACAGGCGAATCAGGACAGACGAGTCAGGCGGGGGATACACAGACACAACAGGCGAGTCAGGCAGGAAATACACCGGCACAGCAGGCGAGTCAGGCAGGAAATACACCGACATAGCAGGCGAGTCAGGCGGGGGATACACCGACACAGCAGGCGGGTCAGGCAGGAAATACACCGGCACAGCAGGCGAGTCAGCCAGGGAATACACCGGCACAGCAGGCGAATCAGGACAGACGAGTCAGGCGGGGATACACCGACACAACAGGCGAATCAGGACAGACGGGTCAGGCATACACCGACACAACAGGCGAGTCAGGACAGACGAGTCAGGCGGGGGATACACCGACACAACAGGCGAGTCAGGACAGACGAGTCAGGCGGGGGATACACCGACACAACAGGCGAATCAGACGTGGGATGCATCGGCACAAGAGACGAGTCGGGCGTGAAAGGCAGCACACCGGAACAAGAGGCAAGTCAGGTGACAAGGGCATGCTGGAGAGACAAGGGGTTGGGTAGCGGGCAATGTGATACAGCAACGAACAGAGTAGATGGGCAGACTGTGCGACGATATGAGTGGTATGGCAACAGGACGAAGTAGTCGAGCGACTTGCTTGCAAGGCAGGGATGTTTGCATTTTCGAAACGGAACTAAAATGATATCAGGTAACAGAGACACCTCCAGGTAACCGGTAGCAGTAGTATGCATGATCTGTATGGTCTTGACTAACAATTCGTAGAATACTTCGATAATACCAAATGCAGTGTCTATTCCGAGAAAACTGGAGCGTTCCATGGTGGCAACAGAGGACAGCTGTTTAGTAATGCACATCAGACAGCTGGCACCTGTCTGATATTAGTACACATCAGTCACTGACGGATACGATCACCATACGGATGCGACACGCGAGGTCAACAGGTACACAACAGATGGAATCAATATCCCACAGCTCCTGCTTCGGCAGCATACAGAAGCGGTGGGATGTTGATCAGCTGTCAGCAACCGCAACCGCAGGTTAGCTGTCAGCTGCCCGCACTCAACACGATTGTTACTAACCACAACCAAACGTGTCTGATCGCAGGTTAGCTGTCAACTGTCGGCAGTCAAAGCGATTTTCACTAGCCATAACCAAACGTGTCTGACCGCAGGTTAGCTGTCAACTGTCGGCAGTCAAAGCGATTGTCACTAGCCATAACCAAACGTGTCTGACCGCAGATCAGCTGTCAACTGTCGGCAGTCGACGCGATTGTCACCTTCTGACCAGACGTGTCCGACCACAGGTCAGCTGTCCAACAGTCTGGCGTGGTACCTGCACGGCTACATGATCCCCGAGATCTACATGAAGCGAGGCTTGACGTACAAGTTTGTGGTGGAGGGCGGCAGAAACCCGGCCGATCCGGAGTACTACCACCCGTTCATCATCACCGGTGAGAGGGCTGCGTGGTCCGGCACCAGTCGCCACCGCCCGCCGCAGCCGAGTAGAACGACCGGTTGTGTCTCCCACCTGGCCGGCCACATGCATTACCAATGTTCCGCTGTCCTCTCATGTCACTGTTCATGGACGTAGTTGACGGAGCGGGGACGGTGGGTACTAGTCATCTCACCCCACGTTTCAGCGGGGCCTAATCGGCGCCGCCTTGCTATCAGCACGGTCGGCGAAGCTCCCTTGATAGAACACATTTTTAGCATGTGCTGCAAAAGTTCGAAGGCTCATGTGAGAGTGAAAGGATGTCCCTGTCGAGGTGTCAGCCACACCGTGGAGCTTCCGAGAGCTCTTTTGGTATTTCAGAGACGCCCCTGTATCGGCTCGGGCGCTCCTGGACGGGAAGAGGAACCCCACACTATTCTATGCCGCCATCCAAGCCCCCAATGTGCCCTTCTCGTGGCGTCAAGACGCCTCCTGGAGCTTTTAGATGCCCCCTTTGGAATTGCAGGGATGCCTTGAAGCTGTTGGGAGCTCTCCCTCGGAGCTGCTGCGGTGCTCCTGACCGAACACAGGGGCGCCATGGAAGCTGAATGGTAACACAGTATGTTTATTGTGTCACCCTCTGCCCGATCGCGGGCGCCCAAGCAGCTCCAAATGGTGCCTGGCACAATGAGACGGACGCCACAGGAGTTTGGATGGCGGCGTAGTAATGATTGTGGTATTCCTTTGCCCCCTCAAGTTGTCAGGCAAGGTACATTGAATATATCATGTTGCCATGCACGCTCCCGCTATGGCGTCTATCTGCAGTGCTACAGATGTCTGGTGGTGGTTATTGATTTTACGACACGTCGATCGTTGAGCCATATAGCGTCGCCAATCTCTCACGCCGATTGGCCGCGGGCGAAGAGTAGCGACAGGTGAGACTCGAACCCACAATCTTTCGATTGTGGGACGAGCATCTTGCCCCTAGACCACTCGTCCCCTGCTACAGATGTCTGTGTTGGATAGCTTGTCGCATTTTTAGCTTAGAATCTTTAGCTCTATGGCCACCGCTGTATGTGTTCATTCACCATGTTAGCTCCCATGGCGCCACACCAGAGCTATCCAGACGCCCTTCTGAGGCTAGGTGCCTACTATTACACCATTTTAGATAAATCGTGCTGCCTTGAAGCGCCCCCTCCCTATATAGCTGACGTGTAGCCCATCTGGTGGTTCCGAAGTGAACATTTTGCTGTGCTACCAGCTACTGTCATTGATGATACATTTTAGAACATTTTCCTGTTGGAGGGGCGCAACCATCCAACTGTCACTTCATTCTAATCTCTTTGTAAAATTGGAGTCTCTGCCATTCAATATACTGGCGCTCTCTGAAATCGTTTCCCCACAACTTATATTTCGCTCACACACCACTGTTGTTATTATGCATTGCACATAACCTAGTGCTCTCTGGACTCCATCATATGGGGGCTACTGTCCGCTCTGAGTTAATTTCTCACGAAATCCTGTGCGTGTTATCCCAGAAATGTAGCATGACGGACACCATCGTCGATGGGCCTAAGCAGGTTCTTCCGATACACTGATTCAGGCCCAACTTTTATTGAATGAACTTGATTTGTGATACCAAACTTTTCCAGGCCTACAATAGGCCAGGAATGGCAAACCCCACGCAAGAAATTGGTGTGACATTTCACACCAGTATTTTCAAACCATCTTGACAACATCTTGTGCCAAGCCAATGTTAAGTAAAACATCCAGCCCCTCTCCCTGAACAGATTTCTTCGTCGATGAGCCTAAGCAGGTTCTTCCGAGACACTGATTCAGGCCCAACTTTTATTGAACGAACTTTATTTGTCATACCAGTTTTCCCGGCCTACACCCCTGCTGACATAACTATTGATTAGTCTCAATTCCCGAGTGCCATGAAACGGGTCAAGCACGTGACCTAGAAAGTTGAACTGCGGTCGCCCTGAGTACGCGCTTCATGGAAAAATAAAGCGTGTTTTTCACCTATGCATCACGAAATATATTCCATGGAAGCGTAATCTTACATAACCTTCGGAGATGTTGGAATAGTGTGATCTCAGGAAACTTTGGAACTTGACTATAGGCGACCTTGGGAGACGTTGGAACAGTGTGACTATCGGCGACCTTAGGAAACGTTGGAACAGTGTGACTATCGGTGACCTTGGGAAATGTTGGAACAGTGTGATTCTCGGCGACCTTAGGAGACGTTGGAACAGTGTAACCTTCCGGCGACATTGAGACAGTGCGGCCTCCAGGTGACTCGGTTGGTGCTCCCCAGATGAGCCTGTCGGAGGGTACGGCCAGCTGGACGAAGAGGCTCGCAGAGAAATCCGTGTGCTGGCTGGGGTGCAGTTCACGCGACGAGGCAAGCCGCAGCCCACCGCAGGTAATGCGCTCGCCCCACCTTCCCCGTTTCAGGACCATAGGATATTGTGCCAGGGAAAATTGTTTTGTGGTATTTGGCTGTCGACGTATTTATTCAATTATGTTAATAATATGACTAAATATCTACACCCCATGCTCACCTTTATCCACTGGTGACCTGTCCATGCCTGCGCATGTGTAATAACATCTCTCGGTCCGCTTCTATGAGCGCATTAACCTCTCAGGCGGCAGACCTTGGTTCACCAGTGTTCCGCTCGTCAAGTATACACAATACACAATACTATATACACAAGTAATGGTACTTGTGCAATAACCTCCCCTGGCCTGCCACTGTACGTGCAGTAACTTCTCACTGTCCGACAGACCTTGGTCCACCAGTGTTCTTCCCGTCCACTGCATGCGCAATAACCTTCCCAGCCCACCACTATGCGTGAACTTTCCACTGTCCGGCACACCTTGACTCACCAGTGATCCTCCCTTCCACTGCGCGCGCAACAACCTCCCCAGCCCGCCACTATGCGTGAACTACCCACTGTCAGGGAGACCTAGCTCCCGCAGTGTTCCGCCCACCGCTGAGCGAGTGTAACAACCTCCCCTGATCCGCCGCTGCTCGGCAGCCGGCCGGCTCTGCGTGTGGAAGCACCAGGAGACGGGCGACCGCCGACTGGACGACGACTTCGCCGACTTCAAGAGGTTCCGCAACTCGCTGCGACTGCACTGCGACAAGGAGGGCGGCCCGGCCACGCTGGAGGTGACGCCCAACAACACGTGGCCGGCCACCGTCTACTACCACAGCTACACGCGACCTCACATGGGCTGGCAGCTGCACATCGTCGACGAACTGCCCGACCTGTCTGCCGGCGGTGCCAGTGTCGCCGCACTGATGGCCGCCGTGGCGGCAGCTGTGCTGACTGGCCTGCTGCTCGGCTGAGGTCCCGGAGGTCAGCGTACCGGACAGGGCGCCCGCACCGCACAGAGGAACTCGCCTCGAGCAATATTTCGCAGAATGGGCGCGTTATCGCTGGTCAAAGCAGGTTGTCAGGTGTCTTCACGATGCTCGAGCCCGACCATGGTCCCGGAGTGTTTATTGTATAGGAGATAAGGTTCAATGTCTGTGATTGCTTCGGAGTTATGCGTTTGGTGACCCCGTGCGTTTTGTTACAGTACAGGGATCTAGTGGATGTTAGTTTTAACACGAACTGGACGAATGAAGGGTTAAATGGTGACTATATTGTTCGCACGTGTTTTTTTTTACCATCCGCCGTTATTTTTTTTTCGAAACATAGTCTCACAGAAATGTCTAGAAGGGGCTGGCGGCATGCAACCGGGTTGAATAGCAACAGAAGCCGGCTGAAATGATGCGACTGTAACAGCTATGTGACTATTGGGCCACGTGCCACCGGAAACCGGTGAAGTGAGTGTCGTGTATTTGTGAGCACTGAACACGTACACTGCTGCGCCAATACAGAGAATCAGAACGACAGTGTCTTCACATCATCGTCGGCTCTAGAAGCGGTAGCGACACCACAATTGCAAACATTAATCCCTCAAAAATAGAACTTGCACATGAGCTTGGCATTGATATTGCATTCCACCATATACTCCATACACAGGATATACACTCCGACGTGTTATCACTATTGCCGTTACACGCCTGAATCTGTACCGCGGAGGATCGCGTGCAGCGGCCGACGGAGCATGGTCGCGCCGTCAGGGTCAGTCGGAGCGGTGGTGTAAAGGACAGTAGCCACGGATCACCCAGGGGCGCGGCTCTAGCAGCAAACGCCACAGGTTTACATCACAGCAGTCCCTGCCAAGTTCGGGGACGTCGGCACGGGCTCACAATTAACAGAGCGTGCGCTGACGGACGGCTGTGCCAGACAGTCCGTCATTTGTCCAGTCATCGGTGCCGAGTCATGGCGTTGGCACAGTCTCATAATTAACAGAGCGTGCGCCGACGGACGGCTGTACCAGACAGTCCGTCATTTGTCCAGTCATCGGTGCCGAGTCATGGCGTTGGCAGTCTCACAATTCACAGAGCGTATGCAAGCTGACGGCAGTGCCGGACGGTCCGTCATTTGTCCAGTCATCGGTGCTGTCACATGACAGTCGGAGCCCACACGGTCCGTCAGCAGCGCCAGCACGCAGCCTGCCAGGGCAGTATCTGGAATCCAGCGCCAATCCGCCACCCGGCCCGGGATGCAACGCCACCCCATCACATTGGTTTGCAGGACGCAGCGGTGCCCTGTCACCTATCAGGGCAGTCTCAGGAACCCAGCACAACCTCGCTACCTGTCAGTCTCTGGGACCTAGCGTCACCCCGCCACCCCATCAGAGCAGTCTCCGGGATCGAGCCGCCACCCTGTCACAGTAGTGTCTGGAGCCCAGCGCCACCCTATCAGGGCAGTCCACAGGACCCAGCACCACCTCGCCACTTGGCAGGACAGTCCCTGGGCTCGGCCGCCCAGCTCAGTGGCACAGCGTCGCCGTTCCGCCCAGATCAGTAGCGCAGCGTCGCCATGTTGCCCAGCTCAGTGCTGGTCGACCCAGTCGCGCAGCGGCGGCGGCACGGCCTCATGCGGTACGTGTTTCTTGACGACGCGCGCCGCCAGACAGCGGAGCGGGGCGTGGTGGACGCGGCAGTAGCGGTGTCGCGCCATGTCCAGCAGCCGGTGTGACGCGTCCTGGTCGTCACCGATACGCCGGTCCACGTGGGCGCCAGCCGCCAGCAGCATCGTGATCGCCTGCGGCAACGTCACGCTCATCGCACAAACATTCGTCGTCACGGCCACATCTAAGTTGAGTCTGACGTCACAACCTCAACCAGGCGGGCAAACGCCGGAAGGCCCTTGGCCGCAACGCTCTTTTCTGGCATGTTTCAATATCTTGGCTGTGGCATGCAGAAGCCATCTCAATCCTGATCCATAGTGATCCCAGTCCTGGCCCACACAACAGACCAAGCCCTGACTCAGACAACAGACCCAGCTCCGACCCACACAGCTGACAGAATCATGACCCGCACAGTATGCTCAACCCCGATCCACACAGCAGACCGAGTCCTGACCCACATAGTATGCCCAGTCCCGACCCACACAGCAGACGTACTCTGACCCACACAGCAGACCTACTCCTGACCCACACAGCATGACCAGTCCTCACCCACACAGCATGCTCAGTCCTGACCCACACAGCGGACCGAGTCCTGATCCACCCAGCATGTCCAGTGCCGACCCTCATAGCAGACCTGTCCTGACCCACACAGCAGACGCACTCTGACCCACACAGTATGCCCAGTCCTGACCCACACAGCATGCTCAGTCCTGACCTACACAGCAGATCGAGTCTTGACCCAACCTCACCTGTACACAGCAGCCTATTTGTGGGGCAGCTGCAGCTACTCACGCCTTCTGCCGCACGGTTGCTGCTGTGCCGGAGGAGACAGCGCGCGGCCGTCTGCAGCGGGGTGACGCCGGCATCATTAACGGCGTCCACGTCTGAACCGCACTCCAGCAGAACGGCCGCTACCTCGCCGCTCGGGAAAATGTCCAGCTGAAGCCCACGGGTAGTGTTAACGCTGCATGAACACGGAGTTCGGGAAAGTGCCGAGCTAAAGCCCACAGTTAGTGTTAGCACTGCAGGAGTACGGAACTCGGGAAATGTCGAGCTAAGGCCCATAGGTAGTGTTAACACTGCAGGAGCACGGAGCTCAGGAAAATGTCGAGCTGATGCCCACAGGTAATGTTGACACTGCAGGGACAATGCAGAGCTATGCCTACAGGTAGTGTTAACACTGCAGGAGCACGGAGCTCAGGAAAATGTCGAGCTGATGCCCACAGGTAATGTTGACACTGCAGGAGCACGGAACTCGGTAAAATGTGGAGCTGAAGCCCACAGATAGTGTTAACACTGCAGGGACAATGCAGAGCTGATGCCTACAGGTAGTGTTAGCACTGCAGGAGCACGGAGCTCTGGAAAATCTCGACCTGATGCCCACAGGCAGCGTTAACACTGAAGCAGCACGGAACTCAAGTGAATGTCTGGCTGAGGCCCTACAAGTTGCATTGCAGCAACACGGAGCCCAAGAAAATACCCAGACAGAAAATGTCAACAGGCAGCGTTAGCATTGCAGCAGCATAGTCGCCAGCGTATCGGCGCTTTGGGATGGTCAGCTCAACGGCTAGACACATATGTGACGGTGGGAAATGAGGTGTATACGAGAACAGAAGAACGGATGACTGATCAGATTCATGCCCATACTATGACAGAATGTGATGCACGGAAATATGAGGTGGAGTATCTGCCCAGGAAAGGATGATATTGAAGGGGAGTGGAAATTTGTAGGCTAAAAGAAAGATGACCAGCTCATGGGGTGAGGAAAACCGTCTGCGGCGGGCCGCTTGTTGCTCGAAGGAATTTCGCCATTTCTCGAGATACCACCGACGGACAACACGAATTCGGCACTGGGATACATTTAAAATGGAGCAAGTCATTAATTGATAACTGATACTGTCCTTCAACATGTCAAGTTGGCAGCGATTCGGCAGTTACCAGAGCCTCACCTAGTTGGCAGGGATTCGGCAGTTACCAGAGCCTTACCCAGTTGGCAGAGGCCCGGCAGTTACCAGAGCCTCACCCAGTTGGCAGAGACCCGGCAGTTACCAGAGCCTCACCCAGTTGGCAGAGGCCCGGCAGTTACCCGAGCCTCACCCAGTTTGCAAGAGCCCGGTAATTACCCGAGCCTCACCCAGCTGACAGGGGCGCGGCAGTTACCAGAGCCTCACCCAGCTGACGGGGGTCCAGTAGTTATTTGAGCCCCATCCAGCTGACAAAGGGCCGGTAGTTACCTGAGCCTCACCCAGCTGACAGGAGCCCGTCTATTACCTGAGCCTTGTCCCGCTGACAGCGGCCCGGCAGTTACCTGAGCCTCACCCAGCTGACAGCGGCCCGGCAGTTACCACACCCTCTCTCAGTTGGCAGGGGTCCGGCAGTTACCTGACCCTCACCCAGTTGGCAGGGGTCTGGCAGTTACCTGACCCTCTCTCAGTTGGCAGGGACCCGGCAGTTACCTGACCCTCACCCAGTTGGCAGGGGTCTGGCAGTTACCTGACCCTCTCTCAGTTGGCAGGGGCCCGGCAGTTACCTGAGCCTCACCCAGTTGGCAGGGGCCCGGCAGTTACCTGACCCTCACCCAGTTGGCAGGGGCCCGGCAGTTACCTGACCCTCACCCAGTTGGCAGGGGCCCGGCAGTTACCAGAGCCTCACCCAGTTGGCAGGGGCCCGGTAGTTACCACACCCTCTCTCAGTTGACAGGGGCCCGGCAGTTACCATATCCTCACCCAGTTGACAGGGGCCCGGCAGTTACCTGAGCCTCGTCCAGCTGCGACTTGGGCCGGTTGTTGTTGGAGACGGCAATGTGCAGCAGCGTGTTGCCCTCGGCGCAGGAGCGCGGCTTCAGCTGCAGGAGCCGGTACAGCTGACGCCGCCAGGCCAGCGACTCGGACGGAGTGGTGCGCACGTGCAGCAGCAGGTGCACCAGACGCGCCAGCGTGGTCAGCAGCACGTCGAAGTCCCTCTGCTGGCGCTGGTAGACGGGCCGCACGCGCACCAGCCGCACTGCCTCGGCCAGCTGCGAGCCGATTACCTCGAGCGTGTCGGCCACGTCGCAGTACTGGAGCGCGTCCGGCACCAGACCGGCGCCGCGCCGCTCCAGCACGTCCAGCAGCAGTCGCACCAGCGCCTGCCGCACACACAGGCTCGCTGACGGTACTGAACAGGCCCACTGACCGTGCCATACAGGGTCACTGACGGTGCCATACAGGGCCATTGACAGTACCGAACAGGATCACTGACCGTATCATAAGTGTCACTGACGGCACCGAACATGGTCAATAACCGTACCATACAAGGGCAATGACTGTACCGAACAGGATCACTGACCGTATCATACAGTGTTACTGACGGTGCCACACCGGGTCAATGACGGTACCATACAGGGTCACTGACTGTACCATACAGTTACTGACGATACACAAACTTGAATGCATACAAATTCCAGCATGTAACCAATAATTACATATAATGCAAACCATCACAACAATTGTCTTTATGCTTGATGCCCTCAGCCCAAATTGAGTTGGAGGACAAATGATGGAGGCGAAAATGAAGCAGGCCTAAACCTACCAAACCACTTAAGGAGAAAATGTGACAGGTGAAACTTCGAATGTGAAAAGGTAGTAGGCGGTAAATCGTAAGTGAAATGTCTGAAGGCGAAAGCGTAGTAGGAGAAATCATAGAGGTAAAATGGCAAAAAGCAAAAATTCCCGAAGGCAAAATTCCCGGGAGTAAAAATGTATCCATAACGTGCCCGGTGCATAGAGTTTCTTTCCTGCACAAGGCTAGGTCACTGACTGTACGATGAAACAGGGTCCAGTAAATCAGTACAGTCATTTCCTTGACGCCTAATCTACCGTATATTATGGTTCAGACAACTCCAGTAGCAGCCTCATATATCTACATCTTGCCTTGTTACAACCCTCCACATGCTGAGTAAACATGACAAATCTGACAAATACCTGGGAGACATCTGCCGTCGTAAACATGGCACTTATCTTCAAGACGTACACTTGAAACGAAATTACCGATAAGAAATGATAATGTTCTAATATTAATCTAGTGATAGATACATAGATATTAACGTAAGATAGATATTAATCGATTTGCATGGCAATTAAGGTGGATAATAAAAAAAACAATAAAAGAAGAAAACAAGCCCTTCTTCAACAAACCAAAGTACCCAAGATTCAGCACAAACATGATTATTCAATCAAGCACAATCCCTTCCATCTCAAAATCACAATCCATGCATATCTATTCAACCAAAAATGCACCCCAGGCACATGGGAGCCAACCACACTGCTGCGTTCCGCTCCCCATCTGCCCCGCCCTCCCGAAACGTTTCTATGCCCGCCTGCCCATCTCTCCCGAAATGTTTCGCTGCCCCCCCCCCGCCCCTTCGAAACGCCAATGTTGTTTGCGACGCGACCGTCGTCTCATCACTGACCTGAGCCGTGAAGCACGACTCGTGGAACAACACACGGTCTCTGCGCACGCGCAGCTGCAGCGCGTACAGCCACAGGTCGATGCAGCGTTGGAACAGTAGCGAATCGGCGTAGGCAGCGCCCCGGTACATCAGCCGGAACGTCATGTCCTGCAGACGGACAGACGTCAGACGGGCTGGCGTGGCAGCCAGGGCACCGATCACCACAAGCAGGGTTGGACAAAAACAGCATTATCCTGAACTTTTTGCAATCCGGAAGAATATCTCCTGCGGATAATTTTACCTCACTTTTTGGTTGTGCTAGAAGGTTGAATGGGTCTGTTTGACAACGAAATGGTACGATGTTTCTTGACACAAATTATAAACTCTGTGGGTTCTTAAACCTGGGCTTTCATTCCAGAAATAGTTTCTGCACTATTGTGGAAGCAGCTTCAGACCGCATCTGACACTCCTGGTTTGCTTTGGTCTATTTATTATTTAGAAGTCCATCATTTTAAAATTAATTAACTCAAAACTAAGTGGGAACCCACAAATCTGGAACCACAATGATTTTCTGATGTCAAAAACAAAAACATTATCCTCTCCAGTGAGCGCTAGGTAACCAATAGAAGTTGATGCGCCCCTAAAGCCAAATAATCAATCATTATCTTCTCCAAACTTTGTCTCCAAAATTTGTCCCATTAAAATCCATAATTATAAAACACAAATCCAACCATTCACACACGTCACTGACACTGAAAGTAAATTGATAGGGTAAGTTATCAACAGTTATATAAGCATAATGAGATGAAACAGCTATAAATCTTAAGCCTGGGCACTCAAAAAACGCCAGCAATGCACGGTACCTCAAACTACACAAATATGGAGTATCACGCCGACCGATCGCATCGCTCGTCGATTCACACACACTTGTTTCTAACCAAAATAATCACTACAGCATGGTGATTCACACAGAGTATGCCGACAAGAATTCTTCAGAATTTGCTTCGGATGCAACGAATTTGACAGCAACTGGTACTTCACGATAAACAGCTTTGGTGTCAGGACCACATCCACCGAACTTCGGTGATCGAAGCCGTATACGTTTGTCAAGACTCAGTGGTTTCGCAGAGCACAAGGTGCCGCAACAGGCACTCATGTATGCGAGTTCATTGACAAAGCCATTATAATCATCATTAAGCCTGATCAGATACAGTTAGCATTGTTTCCGATGAAAAAAAACATGCCCCAAATCAACATAATACAACAGTCAGCAAAAATTGGCATGCCCATAAAATTGCACCAACGTATCACGAGGATGAAACAGGTACCATATCCCGTCACAACCTTACGAAGTATTTTATTCATATTTTATGGTGCCTATGGAGATCTGGCTGGCATGGAATATTAGATCTGCTGAGCGTTTAGAATGGCCACTGGGTCGTGCGGGTCCCATGTTGTGGGACAAGTTGACGACCAACAGAGCGAGATATCCTCCTCGACACCCATCCTATGTGCATCTCCTAGGACATCCGACACCCACATTGTATGTGACGCCCAATACACCTCCTCTCGATACCCATCATGTGCGAGACTACCTGGACCCCCGGCACCCACCTTGTATGTGATGTCCGAGACCCACCTCCCCGACACTTACCCTGTGTGTGCCTCCCTGTACATCAGACATCCACCTTGTACATTACACCCGAGACCCCCTCCCCGATACCCACCCTGTGTGTGCCTCCCTGGACATCAGACACCCACCCTGTACGTGACACCCGAGACCCACCTTGTGTGTCTCTCCCTGGACATCGACATCCATCTTGTATGACGTCCGAGACCCACATCCCCGACACCTACCCTGTATGTGCCTCCCTGGACATCAGACAGCCACCCTGTACGTGACACACGAGACCCACCTCCCCGACACCCACCTTGTGTGTCTCTCCCTGGACATTGACATCCATCTTGTATGACGTCCGAGACCCACATCCCCGACACCTACCCTGTATGTGCCTCCCTGGACATCAGACACCCACCCTGTACGTGACACCCAAGACCCACCTTGTGTGTCTCTCCCTGGACATCGACATCCATCTTGTATGACGTCCGAGACCCACATCCCCGACACCTACCCTGTATGTGCCTCCCTGGACATCAGACAGCCACCCTGTACGTGACACACGAGACCCACCTCCCCGACACCCACCTTGTGTGTCTCTCCCTGGACATTGACATCCATCTTGTATGACGTCCGAGACCCACATCCCCGACACCTACCCTGTATGTGCCTCCCTGGACATCAGACATCCACCCTGTACATGACACCCGAGACTCACCTCCCCGACACCCACCTTGTGTGTCTCTCCCTGGACATCGACATCCATCTTGTATGACGTCCGAGACCCACATCCCCGACACCTACCCTGTATGTGCCTCCCTGGACATCAGACAGCCACCCTGTACGTGACACACGAGACCCACCTCCCCGACACCCACCTTGTGTGTCTCTCCCTGGACATCGACATCCATCTTGTATGACGTCCGAGACCCACATCCCCGACACCTACCCTGTATGTGCCTCCCTGGACATCAGACATCCACCCTGTACATGACACCCGAGACTCACCTCCCCGACATCCACCCAGTGTGTGCCTCCCTGGACATCAGACACCCACCTTGTACGTGACACCCGAGACCCCCCCCCCCCCCTCCTCTCCGACAACCACCTTGTGTGTACCTCCCTGGACGTGAGACATCCATATTGTACGTGACACCCGAGACCCCCTCGCCGACGCTCACCCTCTACTCAGTACCTCCGACACCCACCTTGTGAGTGACGCCGAGGACCCGCTCGGTGATGAGCAAACTCTGTATTTTGACGGCGTCCCAGTCAGGTCGCAGGTCTTCCAGGTCTTCATGCGTCTCAAACTCAGTCTGGCACAGGTATACCTGTACACACATACACACACAAAATACTCAACATAACGGTCTTGTACACGCATACACGCACACATGGCACAGGCTCTGCACACCCAGTAATCAGCATAGCAAAAATCACATCACATTTTGGTTATAAGTACACAAGACGCAATCGAAGGAGGAAATGAACAACAAGAGCACCAACACGACATACTGGCTTCATTCAGAATCGTATGTGCTATATGATCAACATGGTCGATGTGCCCTAAAGCTCCTCTCAGAATCGTATGTACCTACGGTTACACAGTTCCCCACATATTGTAGGAAAACACACAATAGCAAGTCACGTTTGTTCCTTGCCTATTGTCTATCATTGATCATTGTACTATTGTCATGTAATCCTGTAGCGCGAGAACGTCCTCACCTCATCGCAAGGTACAGACTGCTTCCAGAGAGTTTGATCCTCCGAACCCCGATAGAGTGCCGTCTCCTAATATTTGGGGGGGGGGAGCAGCGACTGCTGTAGTCGAGGAAAATCTGGATCTCGGTAGAAGTAGAGCCCAACCTCACCTTGTTGGGAGGCAGTGGCTTCTTCAGTAGAGGCTTCTCCGGATCTCGGTAGCAGTAGAGCCCAACCTCACTTTGGCGGGAGGCAGTGGCTTCTTCAGTAGATGCTTTTCCGTGTCTCGGTAGCAGTAGAGCCCAACCTCACCTTGTTGGGAGGCAATGGCTTCTTCAGTAGAGGCTTCTCCGGATCTCGGTAGCGGATGGCCAGCGCCTGTCGCCAGTATTTGAACGCCGTCGGGATGTCGCGGTGTTCGTCCACAAATGTGGCGCCCATCAGCTCGTGCGCATTGGCAAGTCGCTCCTCCGAGTAGGATACCTGGCACGTGGTCAGGTCAGGTCAGGCCACAAACAATGGCATTCATCAGTGAAGGGAACATCAACAGACATACTTGAAATAAAGCCATCCGAGAAGGATCGTGGCGAGGCAAGTGCGGGCGACTTGTTTGATTCATGTGAGAATAGTGTTATTGAGCTTACACATTTTTTGTCTGGCATTAGAAGACCAAAAATGTTCTTCACCCAGTCCTGAAACAGACCTTAGTTTCCAAGGCTACCATTGCCACCAGTCAGCAGCTTGCTACGCTAAAACAATTTCGTAGGTTCTTTTCTCAGCATCCCCAGGTTTACAATTCATTAGTCTACAGCAGAGCCCTGGCCACAGAAAACAGGATTTTGCACGGTTTTCGGCGTTTGTCCTCGGTCCGGCTGGAATGGCCCTTTCTGCTCGCGGGCCGGTAGTCAGCATGACAATGAAGGTCAGGGACGCAAACAGCAGAGCAAAAGACGCCGACATGCATACAATGCTGTCCTGCAGCAACAGAGTACATAGATGTCCGGAAGAAAGCAATCGCATCACAACTTGGGAGAATGAACTGCGATGAAGTTGTTGTTTACGGGCGCATCAACTACAGCCGCTGCACAGCGCCCTGGATACATATGAAAGGGAGACAGCGCTTTCATATGTATGGCATTTAGATCTACGTTGAAAATTCGTTGGTGCTCTGGCGAGGAGGATGAGACGAATCAACATTTCACGATGATCTTTTCATCGATAATTTAAAAAAATAGATTCTTGAAACGGCAATTCACGCCAAGTATATACTTCGTCGCAACCCTTCCTAAAAACACACATAAACAGGGTTTTGTTTCCAGGAGGTCTGTAACCAAATATACACGAAGCGCAACATAACTCGTGGCTCGGTTTTTCGATTATCCAGAAAAAGGTCATCGTGTTATATTAGTTCCCGCACGCATTTCTTTAGATCGAGATGATTGTGATGACTGTCCCGTCATGCTTCAAAATAAGGATAATTTTTGGCATGCTACTGCTCATATTGATACGATTTATCACATGAGCGCATCCCGTGGCCACAAATAGCCAAAAAAAATTCTTATTTTCGACTAAATGTGGTCATAGTTTCTGATCGAAATATCACGATTAAAAGTATCTACATTTCAAAGGATTGTAAAGAGTCGTGAAAATCCGTGTTATTAATCCCTCCAGATTCAGATGCTCTTAGTCATTACACGTTCAGGTGTTGTTAGCTGATGTGGCCCGGTTATGGGCGCGGCCATCTTGTAGTGACCACTAACCTTGCTCTGCAGCAGAGTGAAGATGGCGGCGTCACCTTTGAGACACGCTGTCTGAAGGGCATCATCACCAGCCCTGTAATGGCCGAGTCAGTGAGGTCAGGTCAGGTCACATCAGAACGGGCTGGATTCGTCCGCATGAGTTCTGGATTGCACAGATCAATAAATAATAATAACAACAAAGCATGATGGAATGCTTCAGGAAGCATCTTTACTACCAATTATAAAAATGGCACACTAAGAAAGCATGGTTACCTTGTCCTCTCCTGCCCACAGTAGCGAAAAATTTGACAAAAAGTTGAAGAAGTTGAGTTGGAGCTTGGACCATAATATGATATATTTGTTGAACAAAACTTTGTTTCACCAGGGATGGGCTATGTCTTGCTTAGGGTGGAATACAAATTTCGACCGCGGTTAGGCCAGGTCAGGTCACAGAGTACCTGGACGTCTGAGTCTTGGGCCACTTTACCATGTGTGAGTCAAGTGGTGTTGGAAAAACGGGCATGCCTACAATTTTTATCCACACTATTCTACACTCCAAATATATAAACTCCATATGCTGGCATGTGGTGAATGCCACATTGTATGCATGCCACATGACGTGATAACTTGCTCATTATTGGTACACAATTAAACCCTGTTAGGCATATCAGCACGTGCTGGACAAAATAAGTGCAGTGGCAAATCTAGTCGCTTCACGGCTGTGTCCTGAAATTGACTTCTTAGAGTGGAGGGGGAGAGGTGCGATGTCAAGAAAGCCAAGTGATGTAAAAGTCAAAATATACATATGGATAATGCCTATTAATAAGTGATTTTCTAAGGCAAATCTCGATTGTTTGATAATCATGATGATACTGGTAATGTAAATAAGTTGGGGTATGTAGATATTTTGGATCGGGGATATGGTATTGATTGGAGTGTGTCGGTCATCGATGTTAATGTGTTAATCGAGATCGAGTGAGTAGGGCTAGATATGCTGGGGTAGATAGATAGGCAGATAGGCATTGGTAGAGAGGTAGGATGTCGGTAGATAGTTTCTTTATAATTCAGGATATAGTATTGGTTAGTGTTGAATATCTCTTTGCCTAGGCTTCTAGTAACTTCCCTTTACAGGCTTAACCCACATGGGCCACTGTGGCTCCTTAAGTCTTATCACTTTATGACTGTATGCACCTGCTGCCTTTACCAGTGGGCAATGCCGCTTCCAAAGGCCATGCATGAATAAAAGAGCAAAAGCTCACTCACAACCTGGACTATATAACAAAGGTGGTACTTAATGACATGAAAAATTATGTCAAAACAATTAGCATTAAGTGTGAGTCTCCACTCAAATCTCAGAATTTCAGGACACTGCTTCACGGTTCATATTAAGAACGAGTACGCACGACATACGCTGCGTGGTGAGCTGCACTTTTGGTCACCAGTTGTTATGATAAATGCATAGCAACGCTAATGCCAATGGCGCATCATAGGGACCAGACGTATTTGGGGAGGTTCGATTTGTTAGTTCTCGAACAGCAATTTGCGCTGGGGGAGGGGAGGGCTAGACTTCATTACCACATATGAAAAGATAACACAATGTATTGCTAGAGATGCACCGGATCTGGAATTTCGTAACTAGGCAGGAGTGGAAATTTTCCGGATCGGACACATATTTTTGGCAGAATTATCCGACTGGATACAGATCAGGACGTCGCCAAGAAGGCGATGGGGCAGAGGCCCCCATCGCCCGAAAACTTACAAATATTTGGATTACTCACATTTTTTTGCATGGTCCTATTTTCACTTACATTTTACGTTCTCTTTATTTTGAGTACCCTTTAACTTCAAGGTGTTATAGCCTCCTTAATCTCCACATTCTTGCCAACACTCACATACTAAATTATAGACCGGTAGCATAGCACTGACAATACAAAAAGAAACCACACCATTTGTAGTCCTGGAGGTAGACCCCAGAACTGAAATGTAGTAACTATGGATGCACCGGCTATCCATTCCGGCCGGTTTATCCACCGAATTTTGTTTTCGAGCATTCCGTATCCGGCTCGATGAAATGCCAGATACTGGACTTATCACCATGGTTAAAAAGGTGGTTCCTGGGTTTTTGTCATCCAGAACATTATCCTCTCCAGAATAATTATCCCTCGTTTTTTTCACATTTGGAGGTTGAATGTTGCTCTTCGACAATGAACTGCTCTGCGAGTGTTCAAGATTCACTGGGAAGTCCAAACTAATATTCTGATGTCACAGGTTTGAAGAAAAATATCCTCTCCACATTCGATAGCCCAATAATTTTCTGTTCCACATCCAGGATTACAAAGCACAAAGCCAACCATGCTCAGTGCCAACCAGCGGACTTCACTGGACTTTGATGACCAACAATATGCTTTTCCTGTGATGCTTGAGGTTATTGGCTCAATATGTAGCGTTTGTGTGAACGAGTGAGTTGATATGATTGCAACGGAGGTACTTTGCAATTGCTTCAAAATTATACACTCTGATGATCACATAACAATAAAAGATACATTCCAGAACGAGAGGAAAGTAGAAGTCCAACCCTGGCCGCAAGTATCATATATCGTCGCCGTTTTCGCACGTCACATGCAATCTTAAAGTCACAGAGCAAACTCTACAATTGACAGTGCAGCATTGCATACATGAGCTTTGCATACTCGCCGTTAGGGTTGCAGGGGAGCGCCACACTTTGAGCTTCGCACGCCAGTAGCTGCAGCGAGCTCACCGCACTGACTCACTTGCTGACGATGAACGGGTCGGTGCCGTGGGCGAGCAGGAGGCGCGTGGTCTCCTCGCGGTGCTCCTGGATGGCGTAGTGCAGCGCCGACTTGTGCTGGATGTCGACGGCGTTCACCTTGGCGCCGTGCTCGATGAGGAAGCGGCAGAGCGGCTCGCTCTGCACCGAGTTGACCAGGCACGTGCCGCCACTGTGGTTGGGCAGCTGGATGTCGGCGCCGGCCTCGGTCACCAGGAACACGACGATGTCCAGGTGCGTCATGAAGCAGGCCGAGCGGACCGGCGTGGAGCCCGAGTCCGACTGGCAGTTGACGCGCGCGCCGTGCCGACACAGCAGCCGCACCACGGGCAGCCGGCCGGCCACGGCGGCGCACCAGAGCGGCGTCACGCGGTGACGCGTCCGGTCGTTGGCCACCTCGTACTCGCCGCGCTGCTCCATGTCGGCGTCGCACTCGGCGAGCAGGTACTCGACGAGCGCCAGCTGGCCGTCCTTGGCCGCCAGGAACAGCGGCGAGCAGCCGTCGTCCAGCACCTGCGCGTGGCCACACGGAGCCGCTGCGTCACCGCGTCGGCACAGTGCCGGCCGACGGGACCGGCGCAAACCAAGCGTCACGTCACGGCCACCACCGGCTGCTTATTCAGAGACTGGTGAGTGGCACAATCCGACGTTCTCTCTCGGCCCAGGCATTTACGATCGGCAAGTGAATGGCTGTAGCAGGAGAAGCTAATAATATGCAACTGTTAAAATCGGCTCATTGAGTTCCTCCCATTCACACAAGTTATGTTGTACATCAACAAATTAATTTATCGATGCAAAGCTAAATGGAAAAAATGCCAAGTGCCTTGCACTGTAATACCAGTTAATGCAATTCTCACTTGGATGGATAATGACTGCCAACATCATAGTACGTACCTTTTTCTACGTCAGCGATGCTTAGCACTTTTCAGATCGCTCTTCCTTTTGCCCATGGAGCATCTTCACTCCCTCCCCATAAAACACAGTGTAACATACATTAAACCATGCTGCAACTTTATTTATCCCCTTTGAAAGCCACCAATTATCAACATGGTAAACCCTTCGATTTGTAACTCGTCTAACTGATGGCCTAGACTGAGAACTGCTATTAAGGAGTGTCCACGCAGCCAGGACGACGCACCTGAGAGACAATCCGGCGCCGCTCGTGTCGCGGGTAGCGCTCCAGTTGTGTGGCCAGCGAAGCCCGCATTGCCGAGCCAGGCGGCGCGCTGCGAATGAACTTGTGCAGCTCCACCAGCAGCTGCAAGTCGGGCCGCTTACAGATGTCCCGGCCGTCCGGGAACAGCGTCCTCCACGACCTCACGCTCATCCTGCACATGGAGGCACAGTGAGCTCACTCATCCTACAGGCAGCAGCATAGTGACTACATGCTCATTTGCGCAAGAGGCACAGTGACCTTTCGCTCATCCTGCACACGGAGTCCCAGCAACTTACTCTCATCCTGCACACGGATTCACAGTGGCTTACTCTCATCCTACACACGGAGTCACTGTGGCTTACTCTCATCCTGCACACGGAGTCACAGTGGCTTACTCTCATCCTGCACACGGAGTCCCAACAGCTTACTCTCATCCTGCACACAGAGTCACAGTGGCTTACTCTCATCCTACACACGGAGTCCCAACAGCTTACTCTCATCCTGCACACAGAGTCACAGTGGCTTACTTTCATCCTACACACGGAGTCACAGTGGCTTACTCTCATCCTACACACGGGGTCACAGTGGCTTATTCTCATCCTGCACACGGAGTTACAGTGGCTTACTCTCATCCTACACACGAAATCACAATGGCTTACTCTCATCCTAAAAGGCTCTCTCATCCTAACATGGAGTCACAGTGGCTTATTCTCATCCTGCACACGGAGTTACAGTGGCTTACTCTCATCCTACACACGAAATCACAATGGCTTACTCTCATTCTGCACATGGAGTCACAGTGGCCTATCCCATCCTGCACATGGAGCCACAGTGGCCTATCTCATCCTGCACATGGAGCCACAGTGGCCTATCTAATCCTGCACATAGTGGCCTCACAGTCATCTTACGCACCGAGGCACCTTAATTCATGTCCATGACCTCATGTTCATCCCCCACACGAAGGTAGTGGCCTCACGCTCATCCTGCACATGGTGACACAATGACCTCACGCTCACTCTGCATACTGAGGAATCGTGATAGTGTGACTATTCTGTGCACAGAGATACAGATACCTCATGTTCATCCTGCACGTGGAGGAACAGCGACCTCATGTTATCTTGCATGTGAAGACAGTCGCAGAAACTCAAAAGTAGTGACAGGAGCTGGAAGAGCAAACTAATTCCTGAGTTAGAGCAATAACAAGCAAAGATACTGAGTCGAATTTCATTCAACCTTATCGGTATTATATTTTTCACTTGGCTGCATTCATACTATGAAAAACTTGACACAAGGGAGCAAATGTGTATATCAGGATTGACCCATTACAAACTTGTTTGCCTTTTCATACACTTTCAAATTCTGCAAGACTGCCATACAAGTTCACTGTCTGGTGCTATGTTTTTCTAAGTATGAAGACGAATGGAGGTCAATACAAGGAGGATAATGTTGAATCAGGTTAGGTCAGGTCAGATTTGTCTGCATTTTGTTGGCAGATTAGTCTTTTTCTACCCTGCTGATGTGGGAAGGCGAAATACTTGGATGAGAGAAAAACCACTCCTATATTACACTATTTATGTTATTACTTAATGACAACAATAGCATGTCAACAATTTGTCACAACACCATGAGGAAACATTTCCATCCCATATATGTACATGCATATCAGAAGTCAAAGCAAGATTTTACATCAGTGTGTTGGAATTAGTAGATTCACGATTTTTACGAAATATTGTGTGCCCTGCCATTTGGCTCTAAAATGCATGTCAGCAAGTTACAAGAGATGAGCCCATGTTCCTCACAACTTTGCAGGTTTCTGCAGGGTAAACCATAAAACTACCTGAGTGGGAGCAAATACCGCCTATACTGAGATTTTCGAGGATAACTCCAGAATCCCAATGGTATTTTGCTTAAACTGTGCATGCATGAAAATTGAATATCGAATCTTTTAGAGGAAAAATCGTTGTCGGATGACCGGGATCGCCGAACTAGGCGAGCTAAATGATAGATCATCAGTTCCTCAGCATGTCGTTCTTTACCTAATCTTGTGTTTGCAGGTATTGATCAAAGAAAAATACAAGAATCAAAATACAAAAATCGTTTGATGAACTCAAATTTGCTTGTAAGTTCAAGTTAAAGTTCAGTTCAAATTTTGTGCAGATTGACAGTGGTAGACATGGTACATATCGTACAGATCTACCGTTTCGTCTTCCGCGATCTGTAGGCATCTTATATTTGTTCTTGCCTGATTATTGATATCCAAGTACTTCGACTTGAATTGCCTACATCTTGAAAAGTTTTCACTTCCCAAATAAATTAACATTAAATTCATTCAAATCACATCAGAAAAGACCAGACAAAAATATTGTTAAAAATGTCAATACCTTGGTCTATACATTTAACATCTTCTGGCAAAAGAAGCTACCTACTCCCTGCCACATAAGACATTCACAATATAAATATACCTCACCATAACCAATGGCTCTACTTGCAGCATAGCAATCCAGCAGCTTGTAGCAATGGTGGACAAGGTGATGTTTCCAACACTGGACTGGACACAATCAGAACATTTTTAATGGGTTAGTTTGTTGTAGATTACCAATGATTAAAAATTTCATAATCTTCATGTACTTTTAAGTTGTTCATGACTTCTTTTCCACACATTTTACCTCTATAAAGCAAACACAGGAGTTAGATTAGGCTTGGTTTGGATAGGTTAGGCTTTCTTAGTAGGGCAATACCAAAAATTATGTGGAATTTTTTTCTTCTCGAAAACATTTTGGAAATTGTTGTATTTCTCAACATCAGGTGAAGCTAGGTTGGGTCAGGCTTTCTTTTTTATATTTTTTAAGGAAAGAAATCCCTTGAAATTTTCTTATTTATTTGCTGGCACTTTTTTGTTCATTGAAACTTTTTCTAAAATATTCTTGATAGAAAATGGTTACTTTCCAGTATAACCTTTATGAACAATACCTAGATACCTACCTACCGAAGCAAAATATAAAATAACTACCTAGCGACATCCTGCTCCAGCATTCTGACAACACAAATTGCAAAGTAATTTCTATGAGAAGAGAAGTTCCTTCTTCTCATAAAAGAAGAAAAATATTCTGACAAAAGAAAAGAGCACCTAGGCAGGTTTAATTATGGGTAAATTTGTGATTTAAGGGGTTTGGGATTTTTTTTTAAAAGGAATACAATGTTTATGAACATGATTTAGAAGATGCAACCACTTGTTTTTGGCACTGATGCTTACTTTTCAATTTGATCAATGACATGATAGGAACATCAGTATGATATGATGATGTCATAGGCATGGCATGGGTGTATTGATATGGTCCCAGCTGTGGCCTCCTTACTGTAGTTTTCAGATGGATGAACACAGCCATCAGATTGTGGTCTGTAATGCTTTAATGCTTAGATAAGGAAGTTGTGGATCTCCCAGCCCTTGGTTGGTTTAGGGTTTATGGTGCATCAACTGCATTCGTTATAAAGCGCCCATCTCCCAGCCCTTGAATCCCTCCAGGAACAAATACCCTGTGGGGTATGACATGATTCAGAACACTCCCACTGCAGTCCATCTTCTTGAAACTGGC